>AYEL01079707.1:0-19224 GCA_000484575.1 Olivierus martensii | reverse complement strand
AAATTTTTGAATAATACGATAGAAATATGGAAAATATGATAGAATTTGAGATTTTAACCATTTTTTCTCGATTTACGCAAAAATTACGAAGTTATTAAGTTTTAAATTTTGTCTTGGCTACCCAGTCATTGAAGCGGATGACGGTGCGCACTTGTCTTGGCTACCAAGGCATTGGAGCGGAAAAGGTTAAATTTATTCTTTACCACTGCTTAGTGTGCTTTTTTCGGACTCTAATTTTGTCTTATTTCATTTTCTCAACAGAAAATAACAATTTCATTGATATAATATTTTCTGAAAATGTTTTATTACTTGATGAAATACTTTTATTACTCCTGTCAAGTAGTAAAAATATGCATTATGTTCATTATAATAATGTTTTTAATCAATTAATCGACAATTTTTGTATTAACGGTATTACTGTAAATACAAAAATAAAAACACAACTAGGTGGTAACTCTTATTTATTTTTGAAAGGTAGATTTTTGTGGCATTTAGAATTACAAAAAATGTTATTCTTTTTGTACAAACATAATTTATATACACAATGCTTCATGCATTGAAAGCGGGTTTGGTCCTATGCACTTCAACTAGTGCAGATTGCAGCCTTCCTCAATGAGATTTATTTATCCTTGCAGATATTCTCTAAAGAAAGAAAATTCAGCTAGCAAATATCGAGTTCGCGGGAATACATGAGAAATGAAGACTTTTGTTTTAACTGTTTGCCACTGTGAGTTTTTACTAGGAAAAACTAGAAAGTCCAGACTTTAAATAAGCAATGTTCAGAATTTCAAGTTCGGCCTAGGAAATACTAGAACATCCGACAAGCATTAGGCGTTCTCGTTTTGACTAGGAAATTCTAGTATTTCCTGAATTCGGGTTTGCCTGTAGGAAATTCTAGTATTTCCTGAATTTGGGTTTGTCCTGTAACATATACACAAAACTAATTTTGTTAAGTTATTTCAAAATGAAGTTGGTCTTTAAGGTGTAAAAGTTCTTAGATAAATTTTAATATTAACATATTGCTTTTTAAGTACAGTGAAATCTCAATTCATCATTTTTATGAGGAGACTTGAAAAAACTATGGATATGGGAAAGTGATAGGTATGGAATCCTATATAAAATGAAAAAAAATAAAACAGTCATATTTGCTCGGTGTGTATAATGAATTTTTTCACTCTCAAGTCTAATCTACATTCCTTCTTTTTAAAAAAGTCATCAGTCTTCATTTGTTTGGCAGCAGTTTTCTTTTTAAACTGAAATATAAACTCTCAATATTTATGATGCTTGTTTTGTCTATTCTGATGATGATGTGAGCTTACAAAATTGCTATCATGGACTTGAATGTAGGAAGTGCATGGTAAAACTCTGCACTGGTGCAGGCTCAAATTCATTGTCATCATTACCATCACCATCACTATCATGTCCTCTTGTCCATGTAACTCCCACTTCCCATCTCACTATACATTTCTTTCACCCACAGCATACTACAGGAATACCTCGATTATCGTGGTTATTGTTGCCACGAAAAATACCGCAATAATCGAATCTGTAATAATTGGGATAAATAATGCATGTAAAATGGGTGATCACTGCCAAAGATTTTTCAGGAAAAAAGAAATGTCTAAACATACTAATCTTCTAAGCTGATCACTCTACGTTTCTTCTTGATAGCTATAAACTTGATATCATCCCTGTTTATTTTAGCATTCATTGTAGGGATAAATAAGAGAAATAATCATTCACATGCAGTATGGCTTTTGATGCAGCTTTCTTGTAACATTTTAAGGTCCCGGCCCTTGATGCAGCTTTCTTGTAACATCTACTCAGCAATATTGTATATTGCTGAGTAATAATATTGAGAAAATGATAATTTTGGCACCCCGATGTGGTGCATCGTCTGCTTACCGGGTTAAGCCGGTCCTGTCCACAGGTACTTCAGGTAAAGGTTGACAGTTACTGATGAGTGGTGAGCAAGTGCCGTTGGATAAAAATGAAGTGCTAAAGAGAGCTACCTGGAGAGCAAATATAATTTTGGTTGCATATATAGTCGGCTATATCTCGAGGCCGCGATAATTCGAATTTGGAGTGCAATAATTGGAACTTTGGTATCAAATTATAAACCGCAATAAATTAAGAATCGCGATAATCAAAACTGCGGTAGTCAAGGTATTCCTGTATATGTTGCAAGCTTCTGGTCTATAGACATACTATCTTCAAAGTCCATGCCAGCAGTGCTTGTCTTTAGTTGAACCTAGTCTTTATCTTGTGTTTTACATTCAATCTCTGTCTCAACTAAATTTCTCTAAATAACCAATAATTTACAAAACTGTTCTTGATTGTAGACTGGGTTACTTTTTGCTAATATAAGCAATAAATGGCATAAGGATATCATGAAAACAATTGTACAGAAAACAATTAGAAAAATTGTTTTTTGTATAACTGATGATGACTTCTTGAAGAAAAAGTACTTCTATAATAAAATTATCTTTTTCCACTTCGAATAAGGCTTATTTATAGATATACTAATTATATAAGTGAAAGTTTATTTATTCAGTATTATCAATATGTTGTGACATTTGTATGTGTAGCTTACATACCATTAAACAACAAGATTCAGTCCTAGAAGTTCTTATTTTGTGTATGCAAATTTTGTTCTCTTTTCCTTGATAGTTCCTTGAGTTGATCTTTTCCTTTAATAATATTTATTAAACAAAGCTAGTTGATCGATACAACAACAAACTTTGCATACACAAAATAAGAACTTCTAGGACTGAATCTTGTTGTTATGTGTAGTTAACTTCAAATAAGGCTTATTAATAGATATACTAATTATATAAGTGGAAGTTTATTTATGCAATATTATCAATATATTGTGACATTGTATGTGTATATTAGCAATATGTTGTGATATTTGTATGCTCTCTCTTAAAAATTATCAATTCATATTAAAGTTCTTTGGGATTAAACATTCTAAGTAAATAGATAAAGGAAAACAATAAATTGAGGAACAACTTATGATGGTTTAATTTCCATAGTTTAAATAGGATTTCTCAAGGATCCTAGAAAATGAAGAATATTTCTGGAGAAGTTGCAAAGTCGTGGATTAGAACGACTATCAATATTATGTATTCTCCAGTCAGATAATGGGAGAGAATTCTCTAATAGAATTATTGAGGAGTTGAATCTAAATTGCATTCGAGGTTCAGGGCATTAAAAACTATTATCTAGTAAGTCCGAAGGAGACATTCGTTATTATCTGCCTATTGATAACAATTGCCTATTGCCAATACTTTGGCCTGATTTAAAAATGATACATGGCAAACCTCGCCACAGCCAGAGCCAGGGTTCTGTAGAGAGAGCAAATCAGGATAAAGAAAATATGCTTGCTACGTGGCTTAAGGATAATGACATGGAACAATGGTCTGATGGGATCAAATTCGTACAGTTCATGAAAAACTGTGCATGCATGCAAGGATTAAAATGTCTCTTTACAAGGCAATGTTTGGGATTGAACCTAGACTCGACTTATCGTCTTTAAACATTGATGCTGTTACTGAGGAAGATATTCAAGACATGTTCACTGACGATGAAGAAAACATGGAAGAAGTTGAGAAACCAAAAAATCCACATAAGTTTGAAGAAAGTCTCGAAATGTCAGAAAACGATAGCAACATCTTGGGGAAAGATTTTAAGAAAGTAAGACAATCAGCTGCTACATCTTTGTGATTACAAGCAAAAAGAATGAAACAAATTAGTGATAGCAGCCACCCTGCAGCGAAAATTGGAGACAATGTAACAGTAGTCATTCCTGACATTGATCGATCAAGAGGAAGCCTCCAAAATATTATGGTGGTTGTTTTGAACATTAATCAAGACAATTTATACCAACTAGATACAAAGGATGGGATTTTGCAAACTTTATATTCCCGCTCAGAGTTTGATATTTGCCAGCAGAAATTTCTTTCTTTAGAGGATATTCGCCAGGATAAACAAATCTCATTGAGGAAGGCTGCAACTTGCACCAGTGGAAGTGCACAGGGCTATACCCACTGTCAATGCATGAAGTATTGTGTATCTAAATTATGTTTGTGCAAAAAGAATAACATTTTGTGTAATTCTAAATGCCACAAAAGCCTACCTTGTAAAAGTAAATAAAGGATACCTAGTTTTTTAGTCGAAGTTCAATTAAAAAAATATTAAAATATTTGTCCATAAAGATAAAAAAAATGGCAATTTCAGTTCTTTAAAGTAAACTGTAAATGAGAGTTAGCATACTTTCAATTCTATTTTTTTTTCTTATTTTTTATTTCATTGTTATTTCCTGTCGAATAATAAAAATATGATTTATGTTCATTATGTTGTTTTTTATTTTATTTATCATAAATACAAAATTTTTCTTTCCACAAAAGTAATGAAAATCATCTACTTTTATTTTGGGTTCATCCTAGGAAGAACTAGTAATGACGACTTCTGTTTTAATTGTTTCTGAGGACTTTCCCGTTTTGACTAGGAAATTCTAGTATTTCCTGAATTTGGGTTTGTCCTGTAAAATATATATTAAATATATTTAAAATAATCCTTGATCTCAAATAAATTGTAATATTGTATATGGTTTTGACTAGGAAAAACTAGAAATTCCAGACTTTGAATAAGAAATGTTCGGCATTTCGCGTCTGGCCTAGGAAATACTAGAACGTCCGATCAGCGTTAGGATATTCTATAGGAAATTCTAGTATTTCCTGAATTTGGGTTTGTCCTGTAACATATACACTTAACATATTTTCACTTAACACACAAGTTTTCTGGTCCAAATTAGTACATTATAATAAGATATAACTATAATATAGAAAAATTTCTTGTGAAATAAGATTCAATAATTTAAAGGATACTATTTCCTAGCATGGAAACTAGCCTATTTATTGGAAGTGGTGTATCATGACTTAAACGATTATTAAGACATTCCATACGCATAAATTTACTGTAAGAAAAAAGTACATTAAATCTTAAATTAAATGGAAAGTTTTAAATATCAAAATACCTTAAAATTCTTGCATCAGCTGTGAGACCTGCAATGGACACACCAACATGAGTATCAATGGAAATAATTTTCTTCTGATGAGCTGATAATTCTGATGATGCTCTCTGAAACACAAAATTTTAACAATCATCAAAAATTTATCAATATTTTAGTTTAAAATTTTTATAAAAATATGGACTTCATGATTGTTTATGACTATTCTTTAGATAATCAATATCTGTTTATTCTTCATTTGAAGAATAAATCAAAAATAAACAAATATTTAAAGATAATTTTTTGAACAAAGATTATATAATTAGTATTGAGTTGTCTGGAAAGTTTGTGTAAGTTTTTGTTATGTAGAAAATGATTTACATGCATTAAAATTAAAATAATTTGACTGCTTTACTTCATCAGCAAGTCTTTAATGATGGTGATGCAGTTGGCAATTTTGAACTGTTTCCAACAATTTGTGAATGTCAGACTTGGGTCATTTTCAATAGCTTCCAGTATCTTGTAAACATACAATGTGTATAGTATCACGTGAATGTTTCTATAAATTCTTGGCCCATCGGTTGTATGAATGTAGTAGTATTCGGAAATAGATTACAACTACAACTTTAGCTGAACAAACTGAAGTGCCTCTGAGAGCATTATCCAAGTTTTTCCTGTATAGATACCACTTAACATAATGAACGAAGCAAATATTCAGTCAGTCCACTGTCAATGCAGCTATTATCCATGTTTTCTCGTTTGTATGCCAAAACACTGGAAAATGACATTTTTTTTTTAACTTTTAATGCATGTGAGTTCAGCAAATGATAGATTAGCATTGGTTCTGAAAATTCTAACATTCATTATTATTATTATTATTCTGTAATAATTTGTATTATTAATTAAAAAATTTTGAAAAAATATAATGAAATTCATCTAATAAGTGTAATTACCTCACTAATGTACAGTAAAATTTTCAGATAGAATAAAGTTAAGAAAATTTACTTTCAGTAAAATAAAGTTACCCCACTAGAACAATTATAAATAAAAATAAACAATTTGAAATATGATATTAGGAGCACAATTATGGATGTTCAATATTTAAAGAAATTTACATAAATAGATTTCTAGTGTTGTGCCAGCAAAGTGTTTTAATTGAAAAGAATCAGAAATATTGAAAATTATAATCATCATTAAGATGTATATTCAAATGAGAAAACTAAGCATTTATTTTCACTGATTTATAATCATAAAATATTTACATAATAACTTACCTTTAATGCTACTAAAACTGCATGTGTGTTATTTTTTAAAGCTACAGTAGCAGATCCTTGTTTCACTGCTTCCATAGCATATTCAACTTGATGAAGACGTCCCTGAGGACTCCAAACAGTAACATCATTATCATACTGATTACGAAACTGTTATATATAAACAAAAATCAAAATAATTATTTTAATATAAAAAATGAATTTAATAAATTTTAAGATTATTACATATTTTGTTCTTAAATATTTTATTTATAATTCTATACAAATCCTTTATAATCAAAGTGGATCATGTTAGAAGACAATTTTTTTTATAAAAAAAAAAAACAGTTTTAATATATTATTTCCAAATGATCAATATACAGTTTATTAGTTTTTTGACTCTGCTGTGATATTTTAATTAAAGAAGCTTCCTAACTTACACAAATCCAACTTTATTCAATAAATACACAAATAAAAATGCAATAAACAATGATACTAAATAAATGCATTTTTAATGGTGTAAAATATTAATAAAATTACATAAAATACATATTGTGCAATGAACTGAAATGAAACAAGACCAATAGCAAAAAGGGGGAGAGTATACACAAATGGGTGAGAACATTGAAGCAGATGGACAGGAGCAAATTTAGAAAAAACAAGCAACCAAGAAGCTAAGAAAAGAGTAGAATTGTAAATTATAAAGAAGAGAAAATTTAAGGAGCCTACTGCAGGAAAATAAAGATGGGATTATACAGCTGAAGAAAGAGGGAACCAAAATATATGAAAGTTAATAGAATGAGAAGAGACAAAATAAGAAAATTAATAAAAAAATAGCAGAAACCTGCAATCCACATGCAGTGAATGATTGTTTGTTTATTTGGCTAATAGGGTTTGTGGCATAAGGGCAACCTTGGCAGAGGATTAAACAAAGAGAAGAAAATATAACTATTTCCAGAAGAATTAGACCTGACCTATCAAGTAGTGTACAAAGCAGTTAAATAAAATGTGAAGATGTCATAGTAGATTTACAAGAGCAGACATTGAAAGAAAATGCATAGAGTGAGAGTAAATATGCACAAATGCTAAGTAAATAAAATAGCATAAATAATAATGAAAATAGTTTTAAGTAACATAATGCAAAAGTGAACATCCATAAACTGTCACACTGTTAGAGAACAGGTTTAGTAGAATTGTGACAATAATGAAAAGGGTAGGAATTACACAAATTTTGATGTCATTGTATAAAAATGGCTAAGAGTTTTCCATATCTATGAAAAATTTTTTTAATCATAGAAAGTTTTTGGTTTTGTAATTATATCATAATATTAATCAAAGTAAATTATGGAAAAAGAGATAAAAGTTAGTATACTTATCTATTTTAAAGTTTGAAATCTGTCTACAATAATACATTAATAATGATATTCTTATGATATAATTACAGGAAATTTAGCTTGGCAGTACTCATCTTGACTGAATAAATACAAAAAGAACGCAATAAACAATGATACAATTAAACTGCATCATCATATATTGAGTTCTTGTATTTATAGGAAAATTATGAAGCAAAGGAGGGCAAGATTTGATATTACCTGTCACGAATTTTCGCAGCAGTACACTTATATACACCACAAATGTATAATTATATGGTGACAGCTACACGGCACAATGATTTGATCTCAGTATGTTGCATTACTGATACACACAAAAACTCATGGTAGGGATTTTTCAAATCCTGCCAAAAGGAACTACATCTAATATGATATATCATATTGTTTGTATTGCACTCAGTTTGAATTCAGTTTCAATGATATTATTTGATTATGTTTAGTGTTAGCACTGCATACACAAAATGCTCCAGTAGATTAAGTACTTGTTCTTTTACTAATGCTCAGAGTTCATGATTTACTAGTGATTATTATATACTTGTCACGCAATTATATCAGTATAAGCTATATGAACACAACCAAAATCATGGGCAAACAGTAGCAATCAAACTAATGTCTTGATGATGGTTGAATATGAAATTAATGACTGGGCAACATGGAGAAAAGGAATATTTTTTTATATGAAATAATAGAAAACTATCAAACTTTGCAAAATCATAAATTATTTTAATTCGATTTGTGATAAATTTTGCTTATAATCATTAAATTACGAGAACATCTCTTAAGATTACATAGGAAATCTTAAGTAGCATGATCCAAGATCCAAATTAACTTTAGGCCTAAATTTCGAAGAGGATATGGAACTTTTACCATTGCATTTAATTATAGATAAAGGGTGTTCAAATTTCCAGCGCAAATTAAACTCCTGTTGTACCAGAAAAAACTGTCAAAAATTATAGTGAATCTGAAATCAAGTTTTTATAGCTATGGATTTGCTCTAAAATTGTCTCTCTTTAATAAAAATTATACTATCTTTCATTTTAACTTTAAAATACAGAAAAATAAAAAAATTTTAACTAATAATTTTAGACAAATACCATTTTTACACTTATTCTCTTCTACAAGGATGCTGAATCACGACGTAATAAAAATTATACTATCTTTCATTTTAACTTTAAAATACAGAAAAATAAAAAAATTTAACTAATAATTTTAGACAAATACCATTTTTACACTTATCCTCTTCTACAAGGATGCTGAATCACGAAGATTGCTTCTTTTGTGTTGCCAACTTACTTATAAGAAATTAAATCTAATAATTTTTTTTTATAATATTAATGATAAATTTTTATAAATTCACTAAAACTTTAATAAAAGCTTTTTAACGTGAAAAATATTTGGACTTAATATTTGGAAACAAAATTTTCACAAAATCACAATGTCGGTTATCTTAGCGAAAAACCGAAGAGATCAACCTTCTTTTAAACTTCCACTCCACTTTTTGTTTTTGTTAAATATTATTATATTATTTTATATATTCAGATATTATAAGTGGTGGGGCTATCCAAATTCCCACATGGTTTGCTAATACGCTTAGTGGGATCGGCAGTCATATAAAGGATGGAATACAGTGGAGATCTGGGAACATTCTAAAAAAATATAGATGTGTGGGACTCGGAATAGAATTGGTATTCTAGCTTGCAAGCGAATTGCTGATCATACGAAGGATGGAACCATAACTCATAATCTTATTTTTCCTTTTTTACGCCGTTTTCCAACTGGAGGTTACCAAGCGGCAAGGCATTCCAGTGCCCATTATAATCGGCTGATTGATCACGTCGAAACCAGTGACGTAACCAGCGTTTTTTGGGTGGGCCACACCGATGTAAAAGAACATTCTCCTGTATGCGCTTTATTTAATCGTATTTACGTAACAGAATGCTTGATGATCAGTTAAGCAATTTAGCAATCATATTCATCAGGACAAAAATCGCAAAAGCTCTCGATTTGGACAAAGTAATCGATCGTTTTGCATCAATAAGTAAAAATCACCGCATAATTTTGTATTGAGCTAATATCAAATAAATACTTATATTTATCAGTATTTTGAAACTTTATTTATTCTTTCCAGCTAATCGCATTAATTAAGTACTGCAATAAAATGTGCAAAGGAGCGTTTTTTCGCAGCTTGTAAATAAAGATTTTAATCGCTATTAGCATGAAATTATGTGGAGTAAATTATGCTTGTGGTTTTTTATTATCATTTTTACGGAATACAAGGCATAAATTAATACTTGTGGTTTTTTATTTTCATTTTTACGGAATACAAGGCGTCTTGAATTATGAAATGTTTAATGTAATGTTCGGTTGTAAATTTTCATTTTTACAAAATTCAAGACGTCTTGGGTAATGTAAAGTTGAACTCTTGCGGTTTTCAATTTTACGTTTATATATTCAGGGTGAGCCAGCACATGGGCCATGGCCCACCTGGGCCCACCCGTAGTTACATCTCTGGTGGAAACACTTCAGCTTTCCATTCGGAGGATCCGGGTTCCAGTCTCGGGTCCCACCCGTTGAAAATGTTTATCATGGGTCCTGGTCAAGTTCGTCGATCCCGTCCTCCACAATCCGACTGACCCCTCTAGAAGGGTGGGCAGCCTGTGGAAAGGCTTGTTTTGTCCCGCCATTTAGTACAGCAATACCTCGCATAGTCCAGTTTCACTATAGTCCGGATTGTAATTGTTAATAAAAAATTTTTAATTTGCTTTATTTTTTTAGAATAAATATGAAATTTAAGTGTGCTTTCTACTTACTATCCTATATATGACTGGAATAGCCACTATGACGAGCTGAGACAAGCAGGTGGCAGCTCCGTGTTGTCAAATTTATCTGAACAACATTTGTTTATAGTGCCTGCCTCTCAAGTGCAATGTCGTCAGTTGTTTACCGCAAACGTTTAACTGAATCATTGAATGGAAACGAATACTGGGCATATCTGCGTTTGCGACTCATCAGCCCGCGGCGGCCCAGTTCAAGTGGGAATCCGCCTTTACGCAGAGTACCGCTCTGGGTTTGTAATGGCGCCGAGCGGCCGACTTTGAGAAAGCGAATGCGTTCACCTGATGGACGAGCCCCCTTTATCTATTCGTCTTTATGGGCTCGGATCCACTTTCTGTCTATTATAAATCTTTTATAAGATTTTAATGTTTAATGCGTATGAAATAATTATTAATGTAAGAATTTACGATTTAGAAAACACATGAGCAAATCGAAAATTTCTTAAACCAATTATAATTTTTCTCATAAGTTACGTACCTCGAATAGTCCGGGAAGAAAGAGGAAACAATTAACCGGACTATCCGAGGTATTGCTGTATTCTAATCAAGGAGTTTGGCTCTAATAGAATGGAAAGTGGCGGCATCTGTTGACCGAAAAAACCTAATCGTTGGGCAGATTGGCAGGGTAGAAACGCTTCTGCTTTCCATTCTGGAGAAGTTGGGTTCAAATCTTGGATCTCATCTCTTGGAAAATTTATCATAGGATCCGGATCCGACTAGTTGATTGCCGCCTTCCAAAATCCATCTGTGGCCGCGTGGAAACGCTTCGGCTTTCCACTCTGGAGGACCCGGGTTCGAATCTCGAGTCCCACCCCTTGAAAATATTTATCATGGGGTCCGGGCCCGGCACGTCGATCCCCGTCCTCCACAATCCGGCTGACCCCTCCGCAGGGGTGGGCAGCCTGTGGAAGGGCTTGTTTCGCCCCGCCACTTAGTACTCTTACTGAGTTGAAAGTGGCGTCATCTGTTGACAAAAAAAGACCCCTTCGCAATGGTTGCAGTCTAAGAAGGGTTTGTTTCGCCTCGCCACTTATTACTTTTATTGAGTAGAAAGTGGTATCATCTGTTGACAATAAAAAATCTAATCGGTCGGCTAGATGACGTGTGGAAGCGTGCTGTGCTTCCATCCTGGAGGATTAGGGTTCAATTCCCGGGTATCACATCCTTAATTTTTCAGAAAGGAACTAGATTTTGCTCATTGAATCCTAACTTCCACATAATGGTTGACCTTCCAGGAGTGTGGGTGGCACTTGGTAGATGTGGCGTAATTCCCTGCCACTTAGTAATCACCTAGTGGAAAGTGTTGCAAAACGACATAGGAAAAACTAACATAACCTAACTTATATCCACTATAAGTTTTTCAGGAAAGGTCAAGGTCAGCTCGTTGAATCCCATCTTTCCTCTAACGGCCGATCCACTATGGGTGCAAGCGGCCCGTGCTGATATTTTTTTGTCAACAGATATCGCTACTTTCCATATACCGAAAGTATTAAGTGGCAGGGGCAAAACAAGTCCATCCCTGCGAAGGAATCGGCAAGACTGTGAAAGACAGAATCAGGGCTAGGAATGGGGGCCATGAATAAATTTTCCATCCTTCTAGGATGGAAGACTGGAATCCGAGTCCTTCCAGAATAAAAACTGAAGTACCAATCCGGGCAATGCTGTGATGATATTAAGATGTTTTGCGCTTAATAACCTCCAGTTTGAAAGTGACGCAAAAAAACCCTGGAAACCCCAAATGTAAGCTATTACTTTACCACGCAAGCATTCAGCTAATGAGAATGCTTGTTCGCCCTATCAAAACTTAAATCATTTTTTTGTTTTCGCTATAAATCGATGAATAGCCAATGTTTTTATTTTTAAAGAAAAAACCATATGATATCATAGTGATTAATAAATAAATCATGGAGACATTATTAGAAATAATCATAAATTTAAAATTTATAAAAAAATAATTGAAAAATTATTTCTCAATTAGTTTAAATTAAAATATTCTTTTCATTTCTATGAAAGATCTAGAAAATAATATTGAACAATACAGTATTTAAACAAAATTTGTCGCCCATCTTTCTGATGTTTCACCCCTTCAAAATCGTGTGACCGTTCTTGGACGGTTTAAGTCCAAGAACGGTCACACGATAAGACTTTTTGATCTGATGTTTCACCCCTTCAGAGCCAAGTGACTGTTCTTGGACTGCTCCTCAGATGTTTCACCCCTTCAAAATCGTGTGACCCTTTTTGGACTGCTCCTCATGATTTTCACCCCTTCAAAATCGTGTGACCGTTCTTGGACTGCTCCTCGTTCGGTTTTACTAACCGAAAATTAACGGTAATTTGTTAATTGACATCATAGGTTTCACCCCTTCAAAATCGTGTGACCGTTCTTGGACTGCTCTTCGTCTATTACCCCTTCAAAGCCAAGTGACTGTTCTTGGACTGCTCCTCGTCCGGTCGTACTAACCGAAAATTAATGGTAATTTGTTAATTGACATCATAAAAGGAGTTTTGTTACTAACCGAAAATTAACGGTAATTTGTTAATTGACATCATAAAAGGAGAGGAAAATCTAATGGTTGTTAATTGACATCATAAAAGGAGCTTTGTTAGTAAGACTAATCTGTGCTTAAAACTCGCACTAACCGAAAAACAGTATCAATTTTATTAAGTCGCACTAATCGAATTCGCACTATTCGAAGTCACACTAATCGAGGCCTACCTGTATATGTTTTTCTGAAATTTATTCTGAAGAAAGACTGTTTAAATCTAAACTTTTTTATTCATAGAATAGTGATTGCCTATTAGCCTTAACTGTCACTGAGAAGCTAGATCTTCTTCATCTATGAAATACAAAAATGACTGCAGTAATAATTTATATAATGATTTGCAATAATACATAATTAAACACATTAATAAGAACTCGCAGTCACTATTTTATCCTTTAATAATATTTATTGAACAAAGTTAGTTGATCGATACAACAACAAACTTTGCATACGCAAAATAAGAACTTCTAGGACTGAATCTTGTTGTTTAATGGTATATATCTTAAAGATTGAATAATTTACATAATTATATACTGCTTTATATAAATTTTACATAATTCTTACAATTCATAATTAATTAATTAATAAACAAATACATTTCTTTTGTTTTTGTAGCCCAATTGCTGCTATTGATATGTACAGATGTCAAGGAAGTGGAATAAAAAAAAAAAAGAGTTTAAAAAATTTAATCCTGATATTACTAATATAGCTATTGCAAATTGGTGTTTTTATATTTATTTGTTAAAAATACCAACTTGATGGTGGTTGCTGAAATATTTTTAAAATTATATTTACAAATATTGTTTTGAATGGAACTGCTTGATAGAATTTTGACTTTTTTTTAATCCCATCTTGTCAATTTTTTAGTCCATTTTATCAAAAATATTCTGATTTTGAGATGAGATGAATACTATTTTTGAAATTTTAAATAAAAATCAAGTTTTTCATATGATGAGCTATAAATGCTTAAAACTGAAAAAATACTGCAAATAATAGGAAATTATTGATTAATTTTGTTAAAATAAACAAAAATATATTTTAGTCATTCATTTTTTTTTGTTTCATTTTCACTGATATTTAGGAGAAAAATGTGAAAAATTAAAACATAAAACCCTGTGGCAATTTAAATAGGCATATCACACATGATTCCCAGGAAATTGTGGCCAAGTCTACTTTATCCTGTGGCATGATAATAAAAATGACAATATTTTATTAAATTTATGTAAGTGTATACACCAGCTTTTTGAGCTGGAAACAAATCAACTATTTCAAAACACAGAAAATTTTAAGAAAGGACTTTCAGCTCTATCAAGAAAGTAAAGTTGATAGAGCCAAAAGCACTTTATTAAAATTTTTTGTGTTTTGAAGAAGTGGTTGATTTGTTTCATGCTTGAAGAGTTGGTGATATACACTTATAGTTACATGGAGCAGAGTAGTAAGTTAATAAGTTCTAAATTTATGTAATTTTTAATAATTATATGATGTAACTTCATTTAACAAAAGTTACATAACTATTGTTTTTATAAATTATTTCTGAAAATTTGGGCCAAATTACTTCATTCATGGCTCATTTTGTTCAGAGGACATGTTATTATCTAAAAATATCAACTGTTTTATTAGATGGCTAAGATTTCATATAAAAATAATGTTTTTTTCATTGATCATGAAAAATTGTTTAAAAAAATAAAATTAGAAAGATTCATATAAAAATAATGTTTTTTTCATTGATCATGAAAAATTGTTTAAAAAAATAAAATTCCAAAAATGTTTACATTGTTAGAAAGAAAGCAAAAAATCCAATAAATCCTGAAAATTTCAAAATATTTTCACAAAAATTAAATAAGATATGATAATTTGAATCTTGTTAGAAAGAAAGCAAAAAATCCAATAAATCCTGAAAATTTCAAAATATTTTCACAAAAATTAAATAAGATATGATAATTTGAATTTTTTGCATATTAATTAGACTTAATTACCATTAATTGCCAGCAGTCAAAAGGTAAAATTTATTTTTATGTCTTTTTATCTTATTTTAAAATAACATTGCAATATCACAATTGTTAATGTTATAAACTCTAATATTATTTTATCGTTATTTGAAAAGATTACAAAATTAATCAGAATGAATTACTAAATGAAGTTACTCTGTCATAATGTTGAATATTCTGCAGTGGCAATTCCCAGATTTAGATCTTATTTTGGGCAAACTATTTCTATTGCCTACCAAACCTTTTTCACAACCAACAGATGATAAAAATATTATTCTAGACAAATTATTCATTTGTTTCATTGATATATCCTGAAAATATCATAAATTTAAATATTATTTAAATTCAATATTAAATACTTTAATTTAATATTTTCAGAATGCAAAAAATGGAGGCAGAATTCTACAAATATGTTAGTATTAGTGATGTTGCTCATGCTTTGAAGTTAAATACAACAATCATTGATTTTGTTTATCAGTATTGGAAACTAAAAAGGAGGGTATGTTTGTTTGGAGAATTTAAAATTAATATATATATAATATTTATATATAATGAATAATAATATAAACAGTAATCTAATACATTATATTTTATGCAATAAAATGATTCAAGAATTATCTTATTTATGTTTTTAAAACTCATATTTTTTTTAATAGATTTTATTAGTCCAAAAAATTTCAAAAAATGAAATCAATGAATTATTAAAATAAGAATTAAAAAAATTTCCCAGTTTTTATTTATATATGATTATCATAAATATTAACATATATTCAAATCTTTATCATTCTTTCAAAATTTATAATAACAACTCTGAAAATTTCATTTGGTTTTGTTTGGTTGATTTTAATATAACTATAGGATTGAGAATTAGTTGAATATTTATGGAAGGACATAGGAGTTCAAGGAAATTATACAGAGAATAAATAAGTGCAAACAGAAAGCATCTAATTAATAATCACTTTTACACGAAACCATGATTTGGTGTTCATTCAAGACAGACAATATATGGGGTTTTGAATGAATACCCTGAATTTCTTTTTATTAATATATGATTATATAGAACTATGATAAAATGATTCTGTTGTGTGCAGCTTTAGCACTCGACTGACATCAATACAATTGCTTTATTTGGTAAATATTCTCTGTCTAACAAACCATTAGCTATGAAATTTGAACAATATTTCAATATTTATTATTTTATATATATGAATGTTAAGCATATTTTTTCAAGAATTCTTATAATAACTCAAAAAAATAAAAATTTATGAAAATTTTATATTGTAAGAAATTATTCTGATTTTGTGATTTATTTTTTCTGTATGTCAGTTTTTTTTGATAGGTTTTGATTTAAAATAAATGATCTTGAAAAATAATTTTTTTTTCCTATATAGTCTTAAGTACCTACTAATATTAATATTTATTAAATTAGTTATATTTTATATTGTATTATTTTCCATTACTGTAGTAACCAGGAGAGTTCTTCCATGTTGAATTTTTAATTTTATTTAAATTTTATATTCTATTGCCAATAGAACATAGTCTGATGATGGCCTAATGGCTGAAAATGTTTGTATCTTTAAAATAAAAAGAAATTTAGTTGCTATTAGTGCTGTTGGATCTTTGAAATACGATTATAAGTATAAACAGTTAATAACATTTTATAGTTTGCATATCATTTGTTAAAATGAATATAATAAAAATTAAGTTCATTAATGTAGTAAAAATGAATAAACAAAAAATCAAGATGACCAGCATAAAGAAAAATGTCAAAAATATTGTATAAGCTTAGATTATCTTGATTTTTATATATTAATAAATCAGGATGACTAAGTCTGTCTAATTTAAGATGATTAATTTATTAATTGAAAATTTGATTTCATTTGGATTTGAAATGTTTACTATTCTCAATTTTTTTTTTTTTTGGTTATAATTAATCGAATAGCGATTTAATTTTGTGTAAGCTTTCTAAATAAGATCTATGAGTATTAATTGTTTAATATGTGAAATATTTCTTTAAAAGTTTGATTAAAACTAATAAAAATAAATAAAATCATATATAATTTAATTTAATTGGAAAATTTGTTTTTCAGGCCAATTTTAATAAACCATTAATCATGCCAAAATCACAATCATCAGATCCTGTGGAAGTTAAAGAATGTGATAGCATTTATGCAAGAATGAAAATGTTTGTTCATTTACGTCAAGATTTAGAAAGGGTAAATTTTTGATAATATTTGATAATAGTATTTATAGAAATGATTGAAATAAAATCTGTCAATAAAAAATACTTTTTTTATTAAGAAATTAGTTTGTTTTGTAAATTATAAATAATTTCTGTGTTTTGATTTAGTTAATTTAATGAAAATTTGATAATATTTATATCACCTAAATTTTAGTTTTAATTATTAAATTTTATTTTAAATACTGTATTAATTTAATTTTTAGTTATTTTTATAGAAAATAATAATAATTATATTCACTGTGATCACTGTGTGTGTCAAAACTTCTAATTTTTGTGATATTTGTTGATCTTATATGGATAGGTTCCAGATTTTATAAATTAATTCATTCTTAGTAAGAACTCATAAATCAAGATTCAGTTTCCCATAAGATGTAATGTTAAAAATGGAATCTGTTTTCAACAATGAAATCATATATAATAAAGGAATAAGCGTGTGGTGTCCATGTTTCTTCGCATGTGCGAACTCTCGCGCCAGAAGTGTCGCCGTTACTATTTTCTCTCGCTTCGAATCTTTAATTGCGTCTTCTAGAAAACTAAAAACTGAAAAGGTAAATCGATAGTTTGTTAGTTGCCAATTTCATATAAAGAAAATTTCAAAGTTTGGTCTGGAGAAAAAAAAAGCAAAAGCATTATATACAAGGTTAAGGTTATGCTAAATAAATGAAAAATCTCAAATTTGACAGATAAGAAACAAATGTTTCGTTTTTGGGTCTATTTGGGCACATAGTGATCAGGGGCTAACTAGTTTGATCATAATAAAATTAAATAATAATTAACAAAATCAATAGTTTATTATGAAACAATAATGTATTTATCTAAAGAAATGAAAACATGGTCTTAAAATCAAGCAAATTATAATAATGAAATTATTTATATTATGTAAATGTTAAATAATTTTTATTCTTTTATTATTGACAAATAAGTAGAGGAGATTTTATCCATATTAACTATTCTCTTAGGCATAATCCAAAAATGAAAATTATTTACGTAATTTCCCATTAAAAATATGATCTCTAGATAGTGTGCAACTTGACTTCTTGGTCCATCATTTTGAATTTTCTAATTTTGTTGCAGATAATGGAATTTCTATTACAAACCCAAATGTACTGTATTATATGAAATGCTTATTTTTTGAATGTTTAACATTTATTTGTTATATTTAAATAAATAAATACTAAACATTTATTAATTTAATTTTGGTTTCTAAGTTCCTGGGTTTAAGAGTTTTTCAAATATGAAATATTTGAAAAAACTCTTAAACCCAGGAACTTGGAAACTATGAGCTAATTGTACTTAAATTTATTTTCTACCATCTTTAAGATACCAAAGTATTAAGGGAATTATTGAGGGTCATCAAAAGTTTTAAGGGTTTTAATATCTGAAACTACAATTTTGTATCTGTTAAAGGAATCATATGTTCAATTTGAAATTTAATTATCAATTAATATTAATAACTTTAGAACATAGCAAAATACAGTAGGGCTAAAGTCATAAAGATTCTTAATCTATAATTTGATCTAATAATTTGAATATGTCATATTACCTAATCTATGTGCCTAATATAAAGCTTTTTCAGTGATTAAAGTTTATAATTTAAAGTAAATAAATATAAAATGTTAACATGGATAAATAGTTTTTTAAAACTTTATATATACTTATGTTTTCTTATTATTAAATTATTGAATGATTAAAGATTTTAAATTATAAATGTTTTTATTTTATAATATATTAATATAATATTACAAATTTCAAGATATTATCTTTAAATTTATTCATAAAATAGAAACTTAAATTGATATGTTACATTCTTATAATATGAATTAATTTGCTTGAATACAGTAAAAAGCTCTATTTGCAAGGCACAAATACTTTTTATTAATCTAAAACGTTTTCGGACTAGGTTATAGTCCAACATCAGTAGAAACGTTACTTAACTTAACATATTCTATCGTTCTAATTGATTAT
>AYEL01079706.1:0-90625 GCA_000484575.1 Olivierus martensii | reverse complement strand
TATATGTGTACTCGTATGTTATTAATAACTATCGTATATGATATATATATTTGTTATTGTATCCTATAACGATGTATCTTGTGTCATTATGTAATTAATTATATTCATATGTATATTAATATGTCTAATTGTTTAAAGATTGTTAAATGAACGTCCTTCAGTTCATACTAAAAGTTTAAAAATTCGAGAAAATTTAAAATGTAAAAATGTTATAAATGTTATTGTTCGATATTCTATATACGTATATTTAAACAAAGTATTCCATAATCAATTAGAACGATAGAATATGTTAAGTTAAGTAACGTTTCTACTGATGTTGGACTATAACCTAGTCCGAAAACGTTTTAGATTAATAAAAAGTGTTTGTGCCTTGCAAATAGAGCTTTTTACTGTATTCGAGTTAGTTATAGCAAGAGCTGTTTATATTGTAAGTGAATTAATTTGATTCTGTATTTATTTATTTGATAAAATTTATATTATATTTATATCTATTAAATTTGTTTATATATTTTTAAAATTTTATAAATGATTTTACTTATTTAAATTTGAATTTCAGGTAAGGAATCTCTGTTACATGGTCAACAAACGAGAAAAGTTATGTCGCACATGGTATAAAATTAAGCAAGAAATCTTTAAGAAGCAAGCAGCAATTGTGAGCAACAAATCTTTTCAACTTAAAGAAAATGAAATGAAAGCTGTGCTTGATGCCAATCATGGTAATTCAGTGTATGATATAATGACTTCGTGCCCAAATTCACCCACTCCATCTGTTAATTCCATTCTTTCTGCCCTTGATGGGACAGTTTTTATAAAGAAAGAATCGCATAACAATTTTAAACATAATAGATCTTCACTTCAAAGACTGCCTAATCCTTATGCGAAACATTATTTAAATGGTGTTTTAAAAAGATCACAAAGATCTGTGATAGAAACTTATACAGAACAAGAAAATAAAAATAAATCATCAAATATTAGTAATAATAATAACAATAACAACAGTAGCAGCAGCAACAACAACAACAACAATAACAACAACAACAACAACAACAATAATAATAATAATAATAATAATAATAATAATGATGAGATTTCTCATCAAGAAAGCAAAGATATTGATGAAAAGTTTGCATCTCTTCATGAAGCTTATAAACTAAAACCTATGGAAGTTGTAGTGGATAAATTACCAGAATTTTACGAGAGGATAGAACATACATCATATAGAATAAATTCAAAACATAATGAATTTTATAAACAAGTTAATTCTAAAATTTTAAACAGAAGTTCAAAACTTTCCTCAACTGATGATGAATCAAATGAAGATAGCTCAATTATTAATAAAGAAATAGATTTTATGTGTAATATAGATGAAAATAAATCAGAAAAATTAAAAATTAATTCAGAAAATAATATAATCAGGCTAAAATCAGAAAATAATGAAGAGAGAGGAAGGAGAAATAAAAATGTACAAAATAAAGAGATTCCTAAAGATACTCAAGAAAACTGTGTTAATAATCATGCTAAACAGCAAAGACAATTATTTGTTTCTAATAAGTCAAAATTAGAAAATACAAAAAATATAGAAAAACCAAAAGAAACTTTAATAGATTGCAAACAAAAAAATATCAACAGAAAACTTAATAGGATTGACACAAAACGAAATTTAAATGAATCCGATCAAATGTTAAGGGTTTTAAAATCTGAAAAATCTCATATTAATGAAAATGTGTGTGTAATTGGTGAAAAAATAAATTCAGTTGACCATACAAATAGTTCAAAATCATCAAATAAAACTATCATGGTGCATAGACAGTTCAGAGGTTTTAATAAATATAGATCACATAAATTACCAAATTCTCATTTAAAAAGGAACTGTAAATCAGTTAAATCTCCACATAGTAATGACAATAGCATATGTGATTTTAATTCAGAAAAGCAGGAGCAAGGAAATAATTTTCTTAGTATAGGAAGTAATCTTGAACTTGATAAAGAGGAATCTTCAGATCATTTTTCTGTAAATAACATAGATTTAAATGATCAAAAGCAAACTATTGATGATTCACAATCTAATAGTTGTGATGAAAACAAAACTCAGACTTTGCAGAATACAGCACTTAATGAAAATGAAAGTGTAGAATGTATACCTGTTGTAAATACAAACAGGGAACAATCAAATTTAAATAGTGTTTGTATTGATGTTGATAATAATTCATCTTCAAGTAGTACAAATTGTGATATAAATAACAAAAGACAATCTTCAAAGCCAAACACATATAGTAAACTTAGTCCCACCGCTGATAAGTCTGCGTCATCAACTTCAATTAGTGGCAGGCTTTTAAATGTTACTAAAGACTTGGTTACTGGTATAGCTAAGGACAAATTGAGAGAAGAAAGTGCTAAAATTAGAGAATCACTATTTTCAAGTAATAATTGTTCAGTGAAATCTTTAAGTGGTTATAAAATTCCTAAAAAACTTAAAACAGATATGGAATTGACAGATAGGAGTTTGTTACAAAACAAAAGAGGTAGTTCTATAGTGTCTCCCTTATCTGAAGTGTGCCAACAGACCCAAGTGGGAACTTATTCATTAAATGGTTATCACACAGACAGAAATCAGAGGTGGCAAGGTACAAGAAATACAAACAATAAAAATCACAGCAGGGAACAGAAACTAGTGTTGAAATTACGTAAAGATCCAAGTTATCCAAATGTTGGACGATGGCATAGCAATACAAATGCAGGAAACAGGACAGATTTTAATTCTGACACTTCTCCAAACATAATAGATAGCAGTCATTGTGATAAAGATATCTTACCCACTGAATCCCATTCCAGATCAGAAAGGGAATTTGATAATAGGACTTCCCATAACAACAACAATAGTAATAACAACAATAATAACAACAACAATAATACAAATATTAAATATTTGCCACGACTGAAAAAGTTTTCACAGAAAGGACAAAATGGTGATTATTGGGTCAGTTATGCATAGTAAAAATTGAGCATCACAGAACAATAATTTTATATTGGTACCTTTTACAAAATTTACAACTTGGGTTTTGCATCAACATCAAGCATTGTAAACTAAATCTGCATTTGATGTGTTTGAGTCATCCAGTCAATTCACATATAGCATCAAAATGTATTTCTTCAGAGTCATAAAATGTTCTTGTTCTCATTTCATCTAGTTGATAAGATTTTGTTTGGATGAACCTGTATATCTGTATATATGCAAAGTGTGAACATATCAGTGTCATTTCAACTAAGTGTGGTGTGCCTTAGGATTGGCCAAAAACTGTAACATAACATCACTTTTATTGAAAGGTGACAAAGAATTTTTTTTTTTTTGAATTTTCGAGCATAAAAATTGTATAAAAAGAAAAGAAAGAAATAAGATTGTTAGATACTGATAACAATTTTTTAATTTTATTTTTTATTTCATGGTTTTGACTTATTATTTACCTACATCTATACATAAAAATAATTTCACTTCTGAAAGGGATTAATGAAAACAGTAAAATAATTTTAACTTGCCAAAAGATTTTAATCAGTATAAATATTCAATGAAAATTATTTAGAATAGATTTTCTAGACATAATTTTATGTTAAAATATAAAAAGTTATGGAATTTCTATTATTATTTGGAAATTATTGTAGATGATTTGAATATTTAATAGATTGAAAATCATAACGAATCTGTTTAGGCTAAATTCATTTTCATTTAATTAATACTACAAGTAGATATTAACAATCATAAGTTGAAATATGATTTCTTTCATAATTGCTACTGATATAACGGTTTTCACAGGATTGCTCTCAAGTTTAAAAATTTACATGTATGTGAAGTATTTTAACTTGAGAGCAAATAACAGTTGACTAAAATTATGTAAAGTAATTCAGTCTGAATGAAGAAACAGGATTGCTTTTGCATTAATCCCTTAAAGAATAATAATAATAATAATAATTCATTTAAGTTAAATTTCAGTAAATTGGTTCTACTAATAAAAACTTTTCTGAAAGTAGAGTACATATAATCAAAGATACAATTTTTACAGTATTAAGTTTTCAGAATGTAGCCAAAAATCAAGAAATTGAGCAAAATATATTTATTCATAATATTTTGAAGAAAGAATTAATAGAATATTCAAAATCATTAAAGAAATTAAAAGTTATGTACAAAAATTTAAAACCGTTGATTACATGATCAATAAATCGAGATTATAAGTTAAAAATGTTTCTACATAAGAGAAAATTTAAATCTATATATATATTTATCACGATTGTTTTTATATAATATAATATATTTATCTTAGATTTAACAAAAATCATCATCTCAATAATTGAAAAGACATAAATTCGATTCCATCTGACAAAAATGTTTGCTTTATTAAAGGTTTGTTAGAGTAATTTTTGTCAGTTAAAAATTCAATATATTGCACGAAACTTTGAAAGAATGTATGGTAAAACAGTTTATATAAAGAATGGGAACATACACTACGTTTCGCAATAAATATTTCATAATTTCGATATTAGTGCAAGGATGCCACAGCCGTGCCTGGATCCACACTTCCTGATTATATATATACACAAAAAATTGCAACGTTAATTAGGGTTTGTTTCATTACAGTGATCATTAAAATGAGCATATGGTGTTTAAGAAAGACGACGTGCAAATTTGAAAAAAAATTTTGTCAATATATATTTAACAGTGCGAAAATGATGATAAATACAAATAATCAGTAATATCAAAATAACTTCATTTTTTCATAATTTT
This sequence comes from Olivierus martensii, assembly GCA_000484575.1. Classification (NCBI taxonomy): domain Eukaryota; kingdom Metazoa; phylum Arthropoda; class Arachnida; order Scorpiones; family Buthidae; genus Olivierus; species Olivierus martensii. The sequence goes on along the minus strand of AYEL01079706.1, from coordinate 85,851 downwards.
CATATAAACTAATTGGACTGATTGCGCTCAATTGAGCCCCGCGCTTGAAGCAAAATGAGATCATGAAAAGACTAATAGTATATGATTGATCTTTTACACTCCAACCTTCGAACATTAATTTTTGTAGATACACAAAAATAATACTTATAAAATAAAATCGATTCGTTCCTATTAAATTTTTCTCTCGGAATATGTGGAAAGAAATTTTATATTCACTATTTTTGCAGATTTCAATGTATTTTTAACATATTCTGAAAACATTTTCTGATTACTCGAATAAATCAATGGTTGGTGAAGCTTCTTTTAAGTTAGAATTAAGTACGCGTATTATATTGTGAATATTGCCAGAAAAAATCAAAAGTTTTACAATTTAAATGATTTATAGATGGTTATTAGTTGACATTATTTTCTGATTACTCGAATAAATCAATGGTTGGTGAAGCTTCTTTTAAGTTAGAATTAAATACGCGTATTATATTGTGAATATTGCCAGAAAAAATCAAAAATTTTACAATTTAAATGATTTATAGATGGTTATTAGTTGACAGGATTTATGATTGAAGTAGATGAAAATCGCATTTTTACACTAAATATAAAGTCGGGAGAATTTTAGGAATAGGAAACGGATTAAAAGTGGAATTTGCAGAATAAGTGAGTATTATTTAAAATTGTATGGGATCCCAAAAGCAATGTTATCGAAGGTTCTGCTATTATTACTGATAATTGATGAGAATATAGCGAATCGCAATAATTAGTTTATAGTTTTTTTTCAGGTAAATTATTGAAAAACTTCATATATATTGATTTTTCATCCATAATATAAAAGAGAATTTAAAAAATCTGGTCAAAAAATATTTCAAAATTGCTCAAAATAATTTCTTTTGCAAGACATTCGGGGCATTGGGTTTAACGGGCAAAGTTCGGGAAGCTCCTGAAAAAAAATCTATCGATGTGGGATTAGGAATTGAAACAATTTTTCCAGGATGGAAATGCAGCACACTTCCATCCAATCGTCGGACTAACAGGATAAAATCGGCAGCCGGATGGCCGAATGGTAACGCGTTGGCGTACCACGCTGGAGACCCGGGTCTGTCCCGGATTTTTTTCGGGGTGCTGGGCCCGGCCCGGTGATCCCCGTCCTTCACCATCCGGCCCCCCTCCACGGGTGTGGGTGCAGCCCGTGGTTGGAACTGGCCCCGCCCCCTTAGTAATCTCCCTGATTGGAAAGGGGGCGTAAAATATGCAAAAATAAAAATATACAGGATAAAATCTGATTTCCTATTCGTCAGGTTTTTTTGAGAGATAAAACCCTTTATAAACTTTCATTTACGATTTTTTTGGGGAAACGATAGTTTTGATGAATTATCGGGAAAATATTATAAAACGTGATTGTTCTGATAATATTTTTGATATAATTAAAATGTTAATTCTTTCAATAATCAATATGCTGCAATGTTTATTTTCCACAACAATTTCTTACAATCTATTTGAACAGAAAAGTAAACGTTATTAACGGCATAAATAAGTAACGCCCATGTTTATTTACTTCAACTACTCGATGGAAATAATCTTAAATGTGCCATTTTTTTGCGTTGTGTGGCAATAATACAGAAGTGAAAAAGGTGAGTTCTTATCTAAATTAATTTTCTTCATCAAATATTATAATTTTAATTAATTATTTGATAATTATTATGTTTTATATTTATTGATTTATACTATTTATAGTTATCACTATGAGTCTAACATCAGTGACTGAAAGTGAGGAAAATTTAGAAAATGCAGAGAAGTTGATGAACACCTGGAAATCATTATTGAAAAGCATGGCTCTGTGGGGTCTGAATTTTGAAAAGAAGCGGTTCTGTTTGAAGAACATTGTCGCATTAATTACAATGAAAATTTATTTTTCTTTTACCATACATTTTGCAGTTACAGATTTAAAGAATAAATTATCCATGCTTATCGCATTAAAAGTGATAATGATACTATTGCTTTCATCAATGTCCATTATCTCATTTTACAATTTTTTAATTAATAATAATAAAATTTTTAGTGTCTTAAGAAAAATATTTAACAAGATAGAAAATCCAACACTGGAAAACAATAAATATATCTTGATTAGAGTCGTAATAGTTTGGATCCATGCAATATTATTTTTAACTTTTTTTATTTTTATCATATTAAATAGCGATTATAAGGATATACTGAAATATTGGGACTTTGAATATTTTTTTGGAATAAATATTTCAAAGAATATTACAATTCTTCTCGTGATAATTTTTGAATTCAGTTATGTAATATTTTTCATGCTTCCTCAAAATTTTTTATTTATATTCTTCTCTTCATTGGTTCATGGATTAGAGAATTCTTTCAAAAGATTATCAAAGAAATTTCATTTAACTGAAAATACTTCCAAAGAAATTCGATTTGTATCCGTTTTTTATTTGGAAATCATAGAAATTTCAGAAGAAATCGAAGAGATTTACTCATCCTTATTATTATTGTGGGCAGTTTCTATTGGAGGAAATATTATTTTTAGTTTTTCGACATTTCTTGTTTCTCTATCTACAGTAACTGTATTAGACATTGTACCATTTGAAAGCGTTTTCCTATTTCAATTCTTTCTTTTCGTCGATAACTGCAATTCGGTCTCAAAATTGTCTGAAGCTGCAAGAAAGATAGCCAGACAACTCTATAAGTATTCGCTAATGAGTAACTATGAACGAATCCAAAACACAGGCTGCATGTTCTCTATAAAATGTGTGCAAGAATTGCCTTCATTTACTGGTTGGAAACTATTCGGTATTAATCGCAATCTTATCGTCACCATCATTAGTGCTGTAATCACATACACAATAATAGTTTGTCAATTAAAATAGATTGGTTTTTAATTGTAATCTCTTCTTTTGCACCGTATACATATATACACTGTATTGATTTATAGAACTTATATATTAAAATTTGTATTATGAGTAAAATTTTATGTTGATCATTATTGATATCTGAGATTTCAATATATATCTTCATTTTTTTCATATTTTATTAGAGAATTTGCTCATTATATAATTATGACTTATACAGTACTTTTAATTGAAAGAGACAGATGATGTACTTAAGTAAAATTTCTTTCAATAAAGATCCTATGCTTGCTCCTGTATAAATAGAATTCTCTAGAGCAGTGGTCTCCAAACTACGGCCCGCGATATGATTTTATCCGGCCCGTCAATTGGACTAATTTTTCAATAAGAATTCCCAAAAACGCGGGGTGTTGATAGATTTCAAATGCATTAATTAAAAATTGTGTTCAAAATATATTCCCGAATAGCAAAAAGTAACTCTAATCCAAGTTCAAATGCATTAATTAAAAATTGTGTTCAAAATATATTCCCGAATAGCAAAAAGTAACTCCCCCAAATTACGATCTTGAATCTTTTACAGTCGGTTGAAATGGACTAACGAAAAAAAAAAAAATTAAAAGAATTCAAAACGATCGGATTCGGATGTAACTTTTTTATTTCGTTTTGAATTCTTCTGCTTCGTTATTATATTGGTTTATCTGCTTTCAATAAAAATCATATACAGTATCTAGTTCTATAGATTTTTTTTGCTACGGCCCGAAAATGCTAAAGTATCCAATGTGGCCCTCATGACGAAAAGTTTGAAGATCCCCGCTCTATAGCAAGGGTTCTCAACTTTTTTTTGCTTGTGGACCCCCTGAATTCTAACTTTATGTATGTGGACTCTTATATACGCATTTTATGCAATATTTCTAAATGATATATTTATTTGTAGATTAATAAAAACTAATAATTAATCAATTACAATATAATATAAAAATGTAAATTACAAATTTAAAATTTTTTTTTTGCGTCAACTAAAGAAGGTTTCAGAAAATACGAATATATTCTAATTGCGAATTTTTGCGACTTTTCTATGACATTAGTTTATTATTATTATTTTTATTTTTATTTAACAAATTATTTTATTTATAAAATTTTTTTATCATGAACTCCTCAAAGCTTTTTTGGACACATATATATATATATATATAGGTGCCATCTTACCAGAAAATTGATTAGTCATAAACGTAAAATATAACGTAAAACATATGCGAGAAGAATGCTACAGTAACATTTTTTTTTTTTTTTAATTTTTGTTCATGGTTTTTAACTCATAAATAAAATATATTAATTTAATTTCGAAGTCAAAACTGAAAAATAGAGGTTTTTAACCCCTGAGAGAGATGAAAAATAGCCGTTTTAACCATTTAAATAAGCCAAAAAAAAATTAAGTCTTTTTAATTCATAAACGAGTAAAAATTAAAAATGGTTGTTGGTTTGAAAGTAAAAAGTAAAATGCTGGTTGAGTTTCTCGAACAAGCCAAAAAAAAAGTTTTTAATTCTTAAGTGGAGACAAAAATGGCTGTTTAACCTCTTGAGTGTAAGGCGAAAAACGAACTTTCGTTTACACAAATAAGAAAAAAATATGGCGGTTTAAACTCTCCAATAATGCGAAAAATAAATTTTCAATACATAAACAAGAGCAAAAAAAAAAAAAAATGAAGATTTTAAATCTTTTACAACGCGAAAAATGAACTTTCGATGTGTAAATAAGAAAAGAAAAAAAAATATGGCGGTTTAATTCTTCCGAACGAGACGAAAAAATGTCTCCAATCCGCGAACAAAGAAGAAAAAATGGAAGTTTAAACACGATAAAAATTGATATTTGTAACCGAAAATATTGTTAAATTGTAAACATATAACTATTTTAAAGTTTAAATTAACATTTTCCGTCGACGATACAACTGTTAATCAATGTTTACGTTGATTTAGTAATAAGCTGATAAGTAAGTAGTTGGAACATAAATTTTATCAATTAGATTTGAGAATGCAACCCTTTGAATAAATGATATAATTGCAGATGAGTTAACATTACGAATTAAACTGAATAACAAATATTGCATTAACTATATTTTAATCTTATTTTAATATTTAGTAAACTAACTAAACTATCCAACTCTTCCATTTTCGTGTGACAAGCAAGAGATATATTCGTATAAAAATAATAAAAACTTCAAGGGACTCTTTGGCTTCCTAAGCCAATCATACGAAATCTTACAAATTTCAATTGATTTTTTTTTTTTTTTGAATAATAGAAAGTATTCCACCTCCTGAAATGGGTGCTTCTCCTCTGGTCTAATTTGCCCTGCAGGAAAGAGGGATATAACATTTATTAATATCGAATAGCAGTTGTAAATGGTCGAAATAATAAAGCATAGTGTGTGTGGAAGACAGGGAAAGTGTCGCCATTTTGTGGCTAGTTTACCCTCCCCTCGTTTCAACACGTGTGTCATTTGTCTTCCCCCTAATCACAGCGTACGTCAGACAACCGACGTCAAATCAATACACAGCTACCAAAGGGAGCCGTTACATTCTCTCGACTTCAGTCGAAACACTTCCGTTACTTATCCCGTAATCGGAGCTGTCTAAAGGGGATTGGCCCGGAATGAACTAACTAAATAGTTTAGTTAATGAGAGTTATGATCGTCAACTATTCATTTCTTCCTTTAACAATATTTTTTTTCTCGTAAAATACACGAAAAATTGCTTAAAAACGATTTTTCCCTCCATCCGAAAAAATCACTCCCCCCGCAAAAAATCACCCCCCCGCGAAATCCTCAGAAAAAACGCTCCTGTTTATTGGCTCATTTTCTTAATTAAGGCGTGCCCGATTGAATTTCGACCAATTAGAAATTGATTTATAAAAGTTGAAAGCGAGTGTAATCGATCGAAAAGAAAGTTTCGGGTTTTCGTTCTTTTTTTTTATTTCAGTTTCGGCAATAAAGATTGCAAATTGATTTATTTCTAGTGGGAAAACCTCTGATTAAATCTCACTCCGTCATTGGTTGATTTATTTCGATAGAACGTGTACTCGATCGATTTTCCACCAATCACGAACCGGTATATATAGATTTAAAATTTTTAACTCGACCGTACTTTTGAGGCATTAATATATGATTAACGTTTGCTTTAACAGCATTCCAAAAAGACGATTTATTAAAAATAATTTGGTGAATTTTGTAAGTTTTGACCAAATTAGAAATTAATACAGAAATTTAAAATTTTAAAATAAGTTTCGTTTATGGAAAATTTGTAGCGCGCGCTCATTGGTCGATAGATAAATCTTCGGCCAATTAAACGTCCTTTATAAGATTTAAAATTTTAAAAATCCACTTTGCGTTATTCGAATCTGCCCAATGGGAATGGAGGCGGCGCATTTGGTGAGTCTTTAACTCGATCGAGTGCCCTCTATCGACGGGATTACGAAGCGGGATTACTAAAATATATTTATTATTGATTGTAAGGAACTCGAGTCGTATTTATTATGGATATTTCTACGTTTGATACACGATTGACACTTTAACGTTACCAGACTCGGAAGAAACGTCACGTTGTATTGTGAATTCGGCATGAAAAATCGACTCTGGCGTTACATAACTCACGCAATGTGTTTGGATTACAGTCGAAAATGATATATGCTGCGTCACTTTTCAATAAGAAAACTGCATTTGGACGGGATAAGAAAGGATCCTAACCCTCCGCTCTTCTTTCTTAACCAATAAACATAGATATTAATAGACCATATAACCGTATATAAAGCGATCTCTTACGCGTGCCTTTTTGTTACTAAGGTAGTACGGGATGATTTATTAGTTAAAAAATAAAAGAAATTATCATTTTTATGTTACCATCCAGTTGACAAATATGGGATCACAGCGGGTATGTCTACATTCTACGCCCAGTCATTCTTTAATGGGGGAAGGGGAGACTTGTCTCCCCATTGTCTCCCCGCTGTTTGGGTAGATGCCAGACGAATTGGTTAAATGGAGAATCATAGATTCTTTGCTACCTCCCGACTAAGTAGACTCGACCAGATATGATTAATGAAAGCTAAGCGATCGTTAGCATGTTGACGGCTTCGCAGCAGATTTTCGTAAAAGCAAAGCTTTATTATTGGCCACCCCGTCAGCGCATGCTCTTCGACCTGTATTCCCATTATCTTTTAATCTATTATCTATTATCTGCCGGTTGTAATTGAATTTTTAGATTTGCATTTTTTTTATTTACTTGGTTTTTTTTTCCTTGAAAAATTCCCTTCCCCTTCTTCAATTATCATGTTTCCCCTTTCTGAAGTTCTCTCTTCCCCCCTTCTTCTTCCTCTTCTTCTTCTTTTTCTTTCTTACTACTATTACTCTTGATAATCGAAATTTATTGCTTAATATGTTTCAGCTGTGATTTCTTTGTACGTGAACTAAATACAAATTAGTCGCCAAAATTAGAATCTGATCATTAATTGGAATTGAACGTTGTTTTTTTATATTTTTTTCTATAAAAAAAACAGTTTTTCTTGGGTTTTCTTTCGAAAATAATTGAAAATTGTGAAACGAGTAAAGGTTCTTTAAAGAATGGATTTTTTTTTTTCTTGGGGTTACTCGTTTTTCCCCTTTTCCCCCTTAAATTCTGATTAAGTACAGATTTAATAATAAAAAGAATGCAGAATATTATAAGAGTAGTTAGATAAAGATTGAGAAAGATGGATCTTTCGGGTACTAACGACCTAATGGCACTCAGGTTACCTAAGAGACTCCCAGTGCCTGTAGAGATGTATAGACTAAGTAATGCACAGAATCGCTGAGATTATCCACAAAAAAACTAGCTCAGGAGTAACGTAATAATCGTACGGAATCAAACAGAGTTATTTAGATCTTCATGCAAAGCGCCATTTGTATTCTTCAGCTCGAGAAAACCATTTATGCAGTGGAGAAACTAAGAATTATGGAGATCCCACGAGAGATGGTCACCGGGGCCTCCTATCACTAAATTTGGATTGTGTTTTGGTGGATATGCTGGCCCCTGAGATTCGGCACCTCCAGGCAGCTGCACTACTGTTCGTACAGCAGTTATGATCATATATTTGGATCCTTAGGCAAAGAAGGCTTTAACAAATCAGTTACTGTTAAGGAACTTTTCTTTTATATCTTTACAGTTCGTTTTGGATTTTTGAGTTTAGTTGTTTATAAAAAGAACTGCGAGAACCATTAGGAGTTTAGAAATGCTTAGTTTTACATCATAGAGAAGTAGCAACCAACGGCTATTACAATCAATCACGCCACGTCAGAGCGGACTCAAAAATCAAAATATTCACGAGGAATAAAACTAAAATTCGCAGATTCACTAGATTCCAAAGCTAATATTTGGTGTGTCGGTTATTCTACCAACTGGGAACGTGCCAAAGAAAGTCTCAGAAATTTTCGGAGTAACGTCATTCCTAGAGGAAAGAAAGAACACTAGTAAAGATCTAAGAATCACCTGTACAAACATTTACCATATAAAGTATCTAGCTATCTCGCTACTTTATTAGTTACGGAAATTAAAATTCAGATGAAGTAACTTTCGGCTAAGTATAAAGGCTTGTTTTCCACCCATTGTCCTTGACTTCATCTCAGAATTATGTCAAGTTATTCGAGAGGTCATTCTGACCGACGTTTCTGTCAAAGGGAGGTCTTCGGGAGGAGTCATTTCCCTAATCATAGTTATTAGCAGCAGTCAACCCCATCAGATTACATGAAAGTGTTTCCGTATTGCTTATCTTCTCATCTTTTATTGGCTAACTAAGCGAACAATTGTTGCTAAACGTGTGTTTAAATTTAACGCCATACAAAATACCATTTTGGAGGATTTGAACTATTTTTATATTTTCGCTTTTTATCTAAGAGAAGAGTGACGACATCGCTTCCAGATGTCGTCACTATTTTCGTCAATTTAAGCTGTTTTGTTTGGATACGAAAAAAAATGCTGACGTTTCGCTTTTCAGTGAAGTTAAATGTAACGGAAAACCTGCACGAACTCATAAGCAATTACTATGTAAACAGAGTTATATGGCTTTACTTATCTTTTTTTTTTATTTTATTTTTTCCTTAGGAGGAGGATAAGGGATGAAGAATTTGAAATTGGGATATAATTTGAATGTTTAAATCAGATAAATGCACAATGTCCTGCTAAGTCTGACAATCACCATTTTATGAATCTTTCTTGCATTCTCGTTTTTCGTTATGGAGTATATCTTGTGCTACAGTAAGAATTGCTTCAATGGCGATAAGAATGATGTTTTGATCTTTAATTCAGATAGAAGAACGATGGTTTGCAAAATAAACTTTTTAAAATTTAAAATTTTATTTTTGAGAGAAGGCGTGAAACATTTTGTCATGCTTTGCTTCAGACTGAGCTTCCGAGTTGCTTTAAGATGTACTCATTTAGTGTGCTAGAGATATCTTCAATAGTGTTTTCTCTGGCTCAAAAATAAAGAACTTTTTATGAAGTTTCGCATAAACTAATCAAATTTCTTCTTGTTCTTTTACCTGAAGCATATTGTTGACTTATTAAGAAAAACAATGAACTGCTTCACTTCACAACTTAACTTTACTAGCTTTTTTTTATTTTTGTGAAAATTGTTTAAAATTTTTATCACTCGAATGAGAATAATCCTTTCTTTCGGCTCGTTAAGAAAATCGCAAATTGCAAATTATGTAATGGTCAGTCTGAGCACGAAGAGAAATTTTTATCAATTTTTGAACTTTCGCTTTCTTTTATTAAGAAAAGTAGCTCATCTTAACGAACAGAAATTTCAGGAAGTTCTTAAAGATTCAGCTCTTTAAAACTTTCTGAACTCTTCCTGCTCTGCTTAAAAGATTAAGAATATAATTTAGTCATACCATCCTTAACTTTGTCAGCTAACTATATAGCTTCAAAGGCACAAAATTTTATTATAATCTTTAACTTTTAAACAGCGCTAAAAAGGTGAAAATATTCTAGATGCATTAACGTTTCGATTAAACACCTCGGCGTTAAAAATGTATTTAAAATGTTTCTAAAACTCATCTGCAAGTGCTTTAATTCGTTGGCATTTTATAATAAACACTATACACTCCAGTGTCAAGAATTCTACAGCTTTAATCACCTCAGTAGACGATATTTCATGTTAACACCTGATGCCATGTAGAATAACAACTTGACTGGCTTTAATAAACTAGAGCTGGCATTAGACAAGTAGCTTTCGCCAAACGGACTTTAAAATGCATTAAAGTGTAAGTAACTTATGCATAGTTATACTAACATACGTTATGTCTCAACAAACCCTTTTAAGGGACTAAAATGCAAGTAAAAGATCATTTAAGGCCACAAGAGAGAGCAATCCTGTAAAGGAATCGATACGGTTTAGCGTGTAAGAATTTATATCAGTCTAAATCATTAAAATTTCACGAGTTTCATCGAATGCAATTGAAATTTTGAAGTTTATAGCAACTGCATTAACGGGATATGAAGTCACACCGATTATCGGCCATTTATCATTCTCTAAACTGTCCTCTGATCTAGCAAGAACCTAATTAACCGCTCTTTTATAAAATTATTATTTTTAAAGGTAGATTATTTCCTAAATAAGTATCTGTTAATTTAGAAAAAATCCATAAATTTAGGGGGCCTTTAAACCGCGACATATAATCAGAAGACCCGTAACCACATTATTACGTGATATTTCATGTCGACACCTTATATGACGCAACAACTTTGTATTCTTCAAGGTTCTCTCTCATTTATCATAATTGCCCCTCTCTCGTACCCTCAAACCCTCTTAAATTTTCCGTTAGGTGCGAAAAAATCACTAAAATCATATTTTACTTCGCCGAAAATTTATTCTCGATATGTTTTTCTCTTCCCCCTCTCGTGTTTAACCGAATTTGAATGATAATTCCACATTTGTTGCTGTTTGTGTGTTTATGTTTGTGTGTTTATGTTTGTGTGTGTGTCTGTGTGTGTATCTGTGTCTTATCCTTGATCTAATTAGATCAGTCCATGATGTTCGTAGTTATTAGTTTAGTAATTACTCTCTGAGCAGGGGTCTTTTAGGATACCACAACATTACTAGGGATCATCCCTGGTAATGTTGAGGTATCCCTCACACATCTTCGAATGCCTCATTTCTGGTAATGTTGAAATATCCGTGAATACATCCTCGAATGCCTGGTAATGTTAAAGTATCCCTTAAAATATCCGAGGATATGTGAGAGATACTTCAACATTACCAGGGATACTCCAACATTACCAGAGATGATCCCTGATAATGTTGAGGTATCCTAAAAGACCCTCAGAGAGTAATTACTAAACTAATTACTCTTTGAGGAGGCTGAACCTACCAGTGTTATTACTAATACTAGTAGGTAGCAGTAGGTCAACTGCAGCCCTGAACACATCCTCGGATGGGTTCAGGGCTGCAATTGGGGCAGATATCAAAAGTTTTTCTCCCATTCTGATGCAGAAGAATCTCTAAACTTGGTGTGTTTTGACTTCAAATGCTTGTCCTACGGAGATACCCGAAGAAACTACAGCACTCTTTCTTTGAGGCTGTTTCTGACTTCCAAAAAATCTGTTCTAGTTGAAGTGACTGTAAGAGCATCTGTCATCCATGTTAGAATCGACTCAACTATGGCAAAGTCTTAGGGTGAGTGTCCATCTGATAGATGCACCCCTGAGAGTAGCTCGCAGGGGTGTGTCCATTTGCAAAATTCCCTCTCGAGAGTCTCTCGCGATAGTTTTTCTCTCAGATGGGCACGCACCCTTCTTTCACCGCTATGTGCCAGGGAACTTTGTTCTAAGGAAGAAGTACCATTACCCACTCCATGATGACTAACTCTTTCCACCAAAATCCACTTATTCTAGCTTTGTATAACTTTATGCACGGTTACAAAATTTACATAAATGTATATTCGATAGATAATAATTGAATGCAACACAGTATTATTTAACGAGTATATGTAGAATATTATATAATTACATTCCGGATGTTATATAACTTCTGAACGTATTGATGCAGCTACGAACGTATTGATCCTTTATATCAGCAGTTAATTATACAATTTTTAAGTATCTTTAATACGAAAATGGTGAGAACTATATAAACTGATAATATCCATCAGCTTAATAGATCATGTAAAGAGCCTTAAACGACCCACCAACGATCAATACGTTTAAAATGGGGCATTAAACATGTTTACCTTGGGGCTATCTAATCTCTCCTATTCGATTTGTAGCAAGGGTTCTCTTGTTTGGTCTCGAGAGTACTAAATTGCCGAAATCTAACGTTTCAGGGTCTTAAAACTTTCGTAATGACGACAATGATGAATCCAAATTAAGTGAAATTGAGGTGCCAATCGTTTAATTGGGGGTTTTCTGAATCGAGAGAAATAAACAAAAAAATGCAAATTTTTTGAATATTGCACCTGTTAGCTAAATAAGTCAAACAAGAGGCCACCTTCCAGCTGACAAAAGTACTCAAAATTCTGACTAAACTACTTGTTTACAGTCATTATCCACAAGCAAAGGTCATGATGGTCGAGGTCGTCCGCTTTACTTCTTCCGAAGGTCAAAACAACTTTTGTTAGGTGGGAAGCATATCGTATCTAGGTTTTTCTTTATTCAGTACCCCATTCCCTTTTTAAAAATTCTAATTATCTTTTATTACTTGCATATTTTTTATTTTTTATTTTTTGAAAAATTTGGGGCAAACGACTTCTCGCGTGGGATTACATTCCAATTTGTTGGATAATGGAAACGTGAAAACATATAAAAGATTTAATAAGAATCGTTCGTGTAGGACAACAGGATAATGGATCCTCACTTTTCTATTTAGTTACGTGACCGCCGAGAATTTTTCTCCTTTGGCAACATGATAATGAAGTACTGTACCCTTTCTCCTGACGATTTTTAAAATTTTTTTGTTTACTCGATAAGTCTGATAATAAAGTTAGCAACTCGACCTGACAGTATCTTCTCTTGCTCCGGTAGTAAGTAGCATTTGCTGCTTTAGTAAATAAGGGAGTACATAAAAGATAATGAAAATTATAATGCTGTTATAGAAACGTGATGGATAGGCTGTTTAAGATACAATAACGCAAGAAACTTTAACGAGTCGGCTAGTTGCATTTAAAATATGTTTAAAATAATGCCACGTTTAGAATGTAAGCCTTTTTACTCAAAGGAGTTGTAAAATTCGAATTCTAGTTTTTTAGGCGAAAATTAAACACTCTAGAGCTTTAAATTTCGACTGTAGAGTGGATTTTGTAGAAATAATTACGAAATTTACATAAAACAAGAAATGTACATATAAATTTATGAATGAAAATAACAATTATATTCTAAAAAAAATTTATATAAATAAGAAATTTACACCTAAAATAATGAATGAAAATAATTCTAGAATTTTTCTAGAATATTGTAATTATTTTCATTCATAACTTTACGTGTATATTTCTTACTGTAGTATTTATTTTCATTCATAAATTTATATGTACATTTCTCGTTTTATGTTAATTTTTTTTCTAGAACATCTTCGGAAATCTGCAAATTTTTCTAGAATAAAAAGCGAGATTCTGTTTTCTTTTTGCTTGGAACAGTTTGTAATAAATTTAAAGAATTTTTTAATGAAAATTTTTATGTATAAACATTTTACGAGCTCGAATAAATCCAAGTTGAAGAAATCATGACTTGGCATTGCCATTTTCAACAGCGGATTTAACATTCCTCTTGCGTACTCGGCTACCCCTTTACATACCGAAGATAGATGGACTGCATAAAAACCCAAGACACTCGGCCCTCGGTTACCGCAACCCCCTGAAAATCGTTGCGCGATCTGGAAAGCAAAAGAAGCAGTGGTGCACTCGAGAGGAGACACGAAAGATGCTACCGGCCATGTCGGTGCCTCCTTCCAAGACTGCATTCTTAAGTCCCTCCGGTTGGGTGTGGGCAACCCACTAGAAAGGAGAAATCGACCCGTCCCGACCAAACGGAGGAAGCCGGGAGCACATCACTGTATAGGCTTAGATAAATAAGATGATGTGTACCTCCTGTTAAGCTCCGATAAGGTTTTCGTTAGAAGGTAAGTCTCAATTGTTGAGTGCTTTCTCTCTCTCTTCAGTTTCTTTCATCCTTAATCGCCTATTTACTTCACTTAAAGCGTTGTACCCGTGCAGAGGTGGACGAACACGTGTGCGCCCTCCTATTTCACAGGTGTTTGCAAGACAAACTTCGCGTGCCACTATCAATGACAACTAAATTAATTATTCAGATTTTTCTGGACGTAACCTGCCAGTATTAGGAAAGATCACAGTCCGCCTATAGGATGCTACAGGTAAGTTTTGTCTCTCGGCATCCACACCTTCTCGTTTCCAATAGTTTTAATGGGCGTATGGGGGTCTAGACGACATTCGAGCCACGTTGTCTTTTTATAGTTTTCTAAACAAGAGAGAAAAATTCCAAAAATTCACTCTGGATATTTTTAAAGAGACAAGAGAGAATGAGAGGTACCCCGCTTTAGTTAAGTAAGCAACCAGCAGATGGCGCGTGACGGTATAATTAGGGCTAATCGGCGCCCGTCGACTTTTGCATGCAAATTAATCACTTCACCCACCACCCATAACTTTATATAGGGCCAATTAATTGTCATTGGTGAGACTTTTGTTTTATCTATAAAGTGGGCACTTTGCCAGGGAGATGCAATGTATCGTAATCTTTTTGAAGTTTCTAATTAATAAAGAGGCTTTCACGGATCGGATGATTCGAAACGATACCGATTTTCGCATTTGTGACAGTTTATCGGTTAATCACCCGATTTGAGTCAGTTCGTGACCACGTGATGCGTGCGAAGGGTTCGGAAACCTTGACTCTAGTAACCGAAACTGTTCTTTAAGGCTCAAGTTTTTTTTGCAGCTGTAACGCTGAAAAATTCAGTTATAATAAACAGTAAAGGGCGCGAATAAGGGGCCTCTTCGTCTACATTGAAGGGGACTTCAAATGCAATATTTATAAGCAACAGGATTGTTTTCAATAAGCTTTAACGACTTCATTACGAGATGACTAAAAGTAACTGTCCCCCTAATGGCTTCAACTTTCGCCTTCTATTTGCGTATCGTTTGAAGACTCGGATAAGATAAAATTTTCTCTAAATCTTCAGTTTAAATTTTTAAATTAAAACTTGTAGATAACCATTATCTATATTCATGCCTATCCCGCGTGATAATAGAGTTTGCAATTAGCGGTAAACCTTTGAGTGTTATCTATTCTTGGAAAAAATAGCAAATGTGGTCCCCAGAAAAAGATTTAATTAATTAAAAAGATGGATTTGACAGATTTCTAAAGGTATAAAATCCCAGAGAGGTATCAAAGAGCAAAAATTGATGCGTACTTTCAACCCCGTTTCGAGCCTCGTACATGGTTCAGGTGCATCACCTTAAGCGTCTTAGTTTTTTTTTTTCTTCGCCTTCTCCCCTTCATCTGAGATTCCTTCCAAAGATATACATCATCTCCTATTGGTAGAATAAAGCTAATCTTTCTGCAAATCTACATTGGAAGAACTAATTAAAGCGTCAACAAATTCGCGCGCGACGTCCTTACGATTTTATGATGTAATTTTCATATTTGCCCAGATATTTCGAATGATTTACAGTCCCTCATGCTTGAAAGGTAACTGTAGCAGAAAGCTTTTGCGGTTTGTTAAATGAAGAGATCAAAACATGTTACAAGAGTATCGCTTACTGGGCGAGAAGCGATGCGACAAAAGGTGTAACGACGTCCTCTATTCGTTACGATTCAACTTTGTTTACTCAAACACTCTTCACTTTATCCTTTTAATAATGCATTTTAGTAAAATATTTATTTTCAAAACCGCAGGCTGATGGTTTAATAATCCACGCTTTGCGTCGCAATTTTAGGGAAAAAAGGAAACGTTTTGCTTAGGAAAATAATGCGATTTAATACTATGTATTATTTTTTAAAAGATTTATTACGATGCGAGGCGCGCGAACATTCGCGCGCGTCGCATAGATGAAAACAACCTAAAAGGAACGGTTTTAAAAATATTTATTAAAATATTTACAAACATATTCTTTATTTTTGCAAACCAAGTGTGTAAATTGTGACGCTTTTCCACTTACATTAATGAAAATCCTTAAATGGACGATTTATTTACAAGGTTAAGAAAGCGTGTTTACTTTCAGCTTTATGCAACCAGGATGTTAAAGCTCTTCTAACAGATGAGTGACACTCTGCTGCAGTCGAGGAAGCTCATTCAATTGCACTTGTCATTGATATTCGATAAATATTTGTTATTCTTTAACGATATGCGTAACTTGTTGCTTATTCTTCCTCTTCCTCCCACTCGCGTCGAAAACAAGAGTTTTGCCATTTTACAATAATAACAACTTTGCTTTTAAAAAATAAGATTTTTGTTTGACCTCGTATTGATCGTCTTCTAGGTTGTGCAGGTGTCATTCTAGTAAAAGTGCAACCGTAAACACTTTTGTTGTCGTCGCTGTAGGTTAATTGCTGTAGAATAACTGCAGAACAATGGAAACCAGGGTTTAAATCCGGGAGAACACAAAAGATGAGGAGTGAATGCACACCTGGGTGGCTAGAATCCCCGATTCTCGAGGGTTTCGAGGCTTGGGAATCTTCTATGTTAGCTATTGTTCTAACTATTCAACTCCATGTTTGATGGGAATTGACAAGTGGCTTAAGTCCGCAACTTTAGAGGTTCTAAGAGAGGATAGTGAGAGTGTAGAGATGAATTTCAGCAAGTAGCGCTCGCAGAAACCATTGAAGGGGTTATTCGAATGTTTGTTTTCAGATCGGAGGATTTACGATGATTAAAATGAAAGATTGAAGGATTACACGCAAATGAAAATGAACCTCATTCAAGAAATTCATAACTTGATCTCCTGACATCAAATTTCATATTTTAGAATTTTAAGTCCATCCAGATCGAATTTGAATGCATTTTGAAACTCTTTAAATCAGATATAAATGATTCTGATCAGCATTTCGTACCTAATGGATCGAAATTAAATTTTTCGTAAAGTTCACGAGATCTTGCAAGACGAAGAATTTGCAAAAAAAAAAAAAATCCCAGATGTATTTTAATTTAAAAAAAAAAAAAAAAAAAAAAAATCCCAGATGTATTTTAATTTAAAAAAATCCGCTCAAAATTAATTTTTATCATTAGAAGAAGATCAGAAACACGAAAGAAATTCAGCTAATTAATTTTAATAAGTGTTTGAGGGATAGGAGGAAACAATCGGCATCGAAGCAAACAATAAAGATTGAAAACAGCTTTTTCGTATTTGTGCAAAAGTAGGAATTATTAAGAAGGTTAATATATTCATTAACGAAATTAACCGAGCGCAGGATCACTTCAATTCTTAATTATTTTAATTCTGAGCATTTTTATTTCATCAACTTAATCAATTAATAGAAAAATAAAAGAAACAATTAGCGAATGCGATCTCTTATTGACAACGTGTCCTCTTCAGCATGCAACCATAATTGTCAGTTAGCAATTGCTTCCAAAATGCGTCCGCACCTCCCATACTCGCCTCCGGAGGTAAGAATACCAAAGAATTCAGCCACCCCTCAACGCCCCTTTGCTTCTCCCCTAGGGAAGAAGAGAACTGAAAAACTAAGTGGAGAATAACCGTAAATACGGTATAACCATTGTAGCCAAAACTCCTTCAAATCGATCCACACAATTCCTTTGCTTCTTGGCTTGGCCACACTCCATTAGAGAGTAAGTTTCTGTCGGGGTTACCGACAATCCGGTTGATATCTTGAACGAGCGTGTATCAATGACACAAACACCTCCACCTCCTTGTCGGGCCTCTAGGTTATATTTCACCGGTTGCCACCGTCTCCTAGGTAACGCTGTGGCAAGTCAAGTGCGCGCCCCACTAATGCCAAGTGGCCGACCGATTCGGAAATTTAACCGAAGAAGCGGTTGCGGAAGTTGTAGCTTCCCCTCAGCTTGATTTAGCTTGAAACATCAAGTTTGTTCAATCAAGCTTCTGTATTTTTTTTTTAATTCCTGTTTTAAGAGATACGATTTTTAACTTTTTCCCTCAATATAGGATTCTATTTTTTCCTCCTCCTTCGCTCTGTTCTTAGCTTGGCTCCTCTCTTTCGCTTTCTCTCTCTCTCTCTCACATACACATGAAATTGTGACGTCGAAGCGGAAGTTCCCACGGCTGTTCAATTGACATGCGTTCTGCCAGATTTCTTTTTATGAACTAGATCCACCCAATGTCTCTTTCGAAACCGATTATGAGAAATTTCATTTAGCTCCCTCCCAATACTGGTGTGAGTTTTCGATCGTCGTTCGACCGTGACTTTAAGGTTGTTTAAGTAAGTGTTGTGTTACGTTTCTCTGTAAAATACACGTGCGAATTGTAATCTAACAAGATTTTGACTCCGTATAGAATTTATTTAATTTCCTTAGGAGGAACCGCTTTCCATTAAGATTGATCCATTCTGTTCTCGCCTGTCTCCTTGCTTAATAACTGTTGCATACTTGAATATAATTTAACCAACTCTTCACTCGATACTATTTTTACAAAGTTATAATTTATTTATTTTGAAAAAACTACAAATCACGTCGAGTTTTGTAAAATTCCTAATTTTTAACCGAAACTATTCATATATACATAAAAATAAAAAAAATGATAAATAGCTTCTTGAAAATTTTTCTAAATTTAAATCGAAATTTTGAGTTGTTTTTATGGGTTTATATGGTGGTATCGAATAAAATTTCGCACATATATATATTTTTTATATTTTTTATTTTCCCTTTAAAGAAATGCGACTTTTCTTTGGCACTTTTGCTGTATCTTGAATGAAAATATCGGTTGTTTACTTCAAAGATATGTGCGACTCGATGTGTTTCTGCTATCTCTAGAGATTAGACGCACTAAAGTTGAAAATTTATCCGAATTTATCCATATATTTTTCTACTGTACAGCCAGCAATGCATATAAGATGTGCAGTGAAGTTGCAACGAGTTGCAGATAAACGATTCAAAAATCCGAATTTTTTTTTTTAAAAAGGAACGAAAGAGAAATGTTTAAGTTCCGGTTATAATCTGAGCTTCTATTAATCGATTAGTAGAGAGTTCGTTTACCCGAAGCTTTCACTGACAGAAGAAACAAATCGCTGTTCGCGTTATGACCCACATTCCTTTCATCAGAGGGAGCCACAGATTACATCCGCCGGGCCTGATTGCAGTGTCATCGAGGCCCGAGTAGTGTTTGTTGTTACAATGCAAACAATCGGAAGCACGTTGATTACGGAAGGGCAAAACGGACATTTTTCTATTGTTCTGTAGCGTAATTCGAAACAGAACACGTAATTGCAACACTACATTGCATACCTGTTTGTTTCCAGCGCATTGTCAGCCATCAGAACTCACATAGATTTATTGTTAAGTGAAAAAGAAAAGGAATAACATTTTTGCGAGTTAGTTCCTGAATATATTACCGAGCCGAAGACAAAATGCCCTTTAAATCCGAGTAGCAAACAATACATAAATTTAGGAACCACGTAAACACAAGAGTAGTGAGCACTATTTTATATGCAATTTTACAATATGTTAAACACATTTACGTAAAGAAAATCATATTTCCAAGTTATTCTGACACTTAAAAACTATTTTATATGCACTTCACAACAGGTAGTAGTAGATGAACATAATTTATCCATAGGTACAAGAGTTCATTATAAATCAAGCAGGAAACTATTGCGAATCGACAGGTTATAAACAGGAAAATACTTGATAATAGTACTGTAGAACAACTGAATTCTATAACTACTACATACAATATGCAAGAAATACAATTGCGTGTATTGGGGTCTGAATTTTTTAGTGTTTGCGTGTGATTCTGAACTAACAAGCATCTTGTATTAGTTGCGCTACAAGTTAATATATAAATATAAACGTTTTTTGATGTAATCGGGATTATTTACGTATTGCTAAAAGCGTGAAGAGGGAAAAAAAAGCGTGTTTATACTTTTGTAAGCAGTAGATGCCGGCTGGTATTATTTCGCGAATAAATATTAACTCATGTTCAAAACTTGTTATCGTTTAAATAGGTCAATAGTAATGGAGCTGGAAACTCTATAGAGAAAGTCGGAATTGCTGTTTCCACTACGTAATTGGCACTGTATGAGGGTCGTTTTGGCAAAATCCAAAAAAATAAAATCAATCGTTCTATGAGATAATACGCGAAGAAGAACGAAACTATTAATGAGTGGATATGGTTTAGTGAATGAATAAAAATTGATTGATGGGGGTTACCTTACTACAACAAAAAAAAATTCGGGTTAAATACGAAACATAAACAGATAGCTGAAGCAAGAATATGTTTCTCTTCGATTCTGGGTTATCGCCTACTTAACTGGAGTGGTTGGCCCACTTTCCACATCATTTTAGCCTCCGCTTTTTGTGAAGAGTATCGAGATTCTAGTTAAACTGCACTTTATCTTTAAATATCCGGTGTTCTCTTTAAATTGTTTTAAGTAGTTGCGATTTAGGGTCTTTAGTAATACGCATAACCCGGATTTCGTGAATTGAAAGAGTTAGAAGGTTAAATCGTTCTCTAGATGAATATGGTAGGTCTTTTAATGACGTGTATATCTCGAAACGTTTTATACTCTGAAGGATGACCAATTCTATTCTATAAATAATAAGTAAAGTGAATAATGATGACCGTGTCGACCTATTTAACTCGGGAATAAAAGCCAGAATTGTTTGATACAATGAAAACATGCGGTTTAAAGTTTGTGACCAAGAAGATAGCCAGGATAACAATGAACATTCCTCGACTGAAGAAGTTCAGGAAAAAACATGTCCATACAGATCATTGTTATTAGTATTAAAGTTTAAGGATAAACTCATGTTGACCACCTACATGAATTCTCAAGATTGTTCAGTTAATGATTTAAAAATCTCACATGGACATCACGTATTCACGTAAAAAACACCAAAAAAATTCACATAATTTAAAATTTAGCCTTAAAGATAGTAAAAAATGAGCACATGGAACATGTGTTTCCAGCATTTACGTGGATGTTTTAAGCAATATTAATGATTAACTTGAATATACCATTGTAGTGATGAATATCTTATGAGGCTGGAAGATTTTAAACTCAAAATATTTAGTAACAATGCTTTAAAATTATGTGCAGTCGTTTAAAACCTGTTATTTATGGATTCTACAGATCCGCAGAGTTAACAGAGAGGTAATAAAGATAGCATGATTGCTAGATAGTTAACTGCAGGAAAAAATAATATTGAAAAGATTCTTAGGCAAAAAACTGAAAACTGGAAGATCTTCTTAATAAAATATCGTTAGAAATGACTTTAATGATCTAATAATAATTGTTCTTTAGTGGTTCACCAGTTTATTTATGTAAATGCAAGAAATTCGATGATCACCAAAGAAAGAAATCAGTTGGAGCCGTAAAAAACGCACTAAAAGAGTAAAAACTTCGACTAAACATCAATGAGGAACAGCTTGTGTCGAGTAATGTATTTGCATGCGATTCGAGCAAACCTTCAAAAGTTTTTAAGAAACAGATATTAATAAATTCCAAAATAATTTGTGGTTATCAAGCCTTAACAATAAATTCGTTCATCTGTTAACGCTATCAGAAATATTTCTTTCTTAAAACGGGCGAAGTTGTATCACCTGAAGGCAGACAATTACATTAGCGATATATTATTAATATTGCAACAAGCAACTTCTCTAGACTCGCATATGCTTGGAATGCATAGATTATATTCCTTTCCAATCTCCGGGGTGTTGCCTCCGTCTATTCCTGATGCGTTTTCGCTTGGACACACGAAGCGGACAATTCGTTAAGAAGGAAATCAAGGAGAACAACTTTCGACTGACCCTGGAACGAAAACAAGAGTCGAAATTAGGTCTTTCACTAAGTTGTAAGTTGTAATAGTCGTACCAAAGAACCGCGCCTTTGGGCTGCAAAATCCCGATGTTCATAATCCCCTAAACATCAGGGGGTTCGGAGGAAAGTTACAAAGCGCATCTGCTCTGGTTAATTTAATTTTGGGAACATTCTATCTACCATGAAATTCACCCCGAGTTTTTAAACTACTGTGTGGTATATTGCCCAAAGGCTTTAAAGGTGTATTTTGCTAGAATTTTATTAATTTCTGAAAAGTCGTTTTAGAATGAATTACAGTTTTCGAGACGGTTTAACACGCTAAGAATTTATAAACGAGGAATGAATTTTTGATAGATTGAAAATGAGAACCGACGAGATGTTTCGAAAATTTTATCAATACTTTTGGTGGAGTAATATGGCAAAATATTCGATATTCTTAATGTTATTCAATGCCCGAAAATTTTCGCTACAAATCATTACATTTGTGCCATATCATAATTCAAATTGCTCTATTTTTCTCTTCACGAAGTATCTAGATCTATGCATCTTTTAACACCATCCTCAGGGATTATAAAATGGATGATGTGTCACATACTTTATGCAAATTACCCTTAATTTTCCCGATTCGGCATAAACCCCCGTGGTTACCGGGCTGCACTATTTTAAAATAATTTTTAATTAAATCTCATCTTGCATCATCAGGAATGGGAAACTAATACAGAAAACGTGATTTATTCTTCGGACGGAGGAAACAAGAATATAATTTTTCTTTGCCATACTTAACACCAAAAAATGTCTTTTCAGATCTAGTTCTACTTGGAATGCAAAGTGGTCCTATTGAATGACATCTAAAACCTCCCAGATCAAAATATTTAGCTACTCGCATTAACTATCATTATCTTCCTACTACATAGCAATTTTTATAGATAATTCTTTCTATTTTGTATTCTTTATTCGCGTAACAATATCTCATGTCGTGTATCCAAAGAAATTTATTCTGGCCAACAAGGACAAACTCGACAATGCTTCTGGAATATAATCTCGCACGAATTCTGTCGCAAGTTGATCTACTACCATTGTTCGCGTAACTAAATGATCTCGCTCAAATTTAGACCGTTTAACAGAACTTTACAAGGTTGTACAGAACTACTTTAACCTTTTTTTTTCCTACTTCTCCGCTCGTTTTACAGCTCTGCAACAAACAGTTCTTTTTTTCTTCTGCTGAAACTCTTTTAGCTTTTTCCTTCTTTTTTTCGGAGTTGGAGATGCCAAAAAATCTGAGTAACATCAAAACGTGCTTCAAAAAGCGGATTTCGATAGAAATTCTCGTAAAATGGTCATCATGGCTAGAAAGTAGAAAGTACTCGTAAAGAGAGAGCACTTGTAATGCACCAAATCTGAACCATAAACAGCGTTATGCACCAAATCTAAATCATAAAGAGCGCGCATTTAATGCACCAAATCCGAATTTCTTCAATGAAATTTTACCTTATTCTCAATATTTCTAGAAGGTTTAGTTTGCACAAAAACTTTACAAAGTGGTTCTTTCTTGTAGTAGCAATGAATGGTTGTTTTATAAAAGCTATGCTGGACATGATCTGCGCATATTCCTGAGAATATTATGCACAGCATCATGAGAAGAATAATCATGAGAGGAATGTTATCCGCAGCAGCGGATAATATTCTCAGGAATATTATGCCCAGCATCATGTGAAGAATATTATCCGTAGCAGCCGCATCAGCGGATAATATTCTTCAGGAATATTATGAGCGGATAATATTCACAGGAAAGAAGCACAATAAAATTTTTATAGATTTTCTTTCTTTTTTCCTACAACTCGTGAAGTATATAATGTTTCGAAGAGTTAAAAATCGTGTTTAAATATGAAGTAAAGTGTAATGAAAGTGGAGCGAAGGAAAGTAACATATCGTGGTTTTCGTATAAACAAGGAAAAAACCCTCACTAAAATCCATTCCCAGAGGATCATAAATAGTGAAAAAAGTGCATTTTTTTAAAGTTTAACCTTTTTCGCATTTTTCAATTTATAAACCTTTCCATACTTCTGTTGCATTTGGCTTGGGATGTATCAGTAATGGAAGTCAAGAATTCG
Organism: Olivierus martensii; assembly: GCA_000484575.1. NCBI lineage: Eukaryota > Metazoa > Arthropoda > Arachnida > Scorpiones > Buthidae > Olivierus > Olivierus martensii. Next base: position 61,907 of record AYEL01079706.1, on the reverse strand, counting down.
ATTTCCGAAACGGCGCTTTGTAAGTGCCATGCCGTGACGTCACCGAAACGGGCCAATAGCTTTTTGGGCGGAGTAGAGAGAAGGTATCGTTTTAGGTAAGTCGTTTTGTTACTCGTAATCCCCGACTGGCACTTTCACTTTTTTTTTTTTTGAGGAAGTTCCTTTCACGCGCATTTTCGTAATATTCTCGTCAGCATGGGTGTGTGTGATTCCCAGTTACTTAATGACGCAATAAACAAAGAGATGCCGACACCTTAATCGTCGTGATCTCTCACCTTTCCTTGACCCACAATTATTCTCCACCCGGAACTGATTAGTTCCAGCATGACCTTCCGGCTATCCACAAGTTGGTAGAAAGTCTGCTCTGATTTTTATATTTTAACGTTTACTACCCTCTAGTTTTCGTCCAATCAGAAATTGGGATTTAATTATTTTTGTGTGGGTCACGGCTTACTCATAACTATCTAGATTGACACGTCAGAGGGGAAAGATCGATTCATTTGTCCCTTCTAGTGACGTCATTTTTCTTTGTGACCAGCCTCGTGTGTGACGTCATGGGCGGATAATCATACTGACACCTGGATGAGAACATGAATATTTCCTACTTTAATAAGAGTTTGGTGTTTGCAGATAAGTTATTAAAAAAAAACAGCTTAGGAACGAGTTACAGATTTTTAAAAATATTTATAACCAATTGCGGATCTAGATTTTAAAAATCTGTGCGTTTATTGGTTTATTTCTGTGACATAGAAAAAAAAATTTCAAATTATTTTTAGAACGAGCCAATAAGGAGTTAATTTAAATTTAAAACTTTTTTCTATTGTGTGACGTAATGAATATTTATTTATTTATTTTTATTACTTAAATTATTATGAAGATTAAAAAAATAATTATTAAATTAATCTTTATTGCAATATTGGGTTATAAAATTATCGAAAAGAAAGATTTAAACGATAATTATAATAACAGTTTAAATATTTAATTAACCAATCATACCAGATAATTGAAGCATTTAAAATAATATATTAAACGCTAATTGGTTACTTCCCTCTGACGTAGAATGAACGGCAATAATAAAAAAAATTAAATTGCTTTTACACTATTCGTCACGAAATGTTCTATTTTAAAAATATTTTTATTGATTTACATATTTGTAATATTTAGTTAATTATTTATTAATTTTTAATTTGTTACGTAATTAGCGTTAGAGCATTATTTTTAAATCAGAAATTATTTAACGCGGAAATCACGTGATCGTTTATAACTTTCGAATTTTATAAAATAAATTACATTTATTCCAGGCTATCCGTTGATTGGTTAAAATCTGAGACAAGTTACCAATTAACGTGACTAATTTTAAAACTGATCAATTACGCTTTTCTAATTAGTTATTTTGAAAAATTTAAATTACGAAATAACGAATTTTAATTGAATCTAGCCAATCACATTATCTAACGCGTATTTAAGGCGAATTTATGTAATTTTAGTTGTGTTTTTTAATTATTTTGAAATATTTTTATTGTTTTTAGAAGCGAATGAAGATTTTAAAGTTTTTTTTTGGTGACTTTTATGAATTCGCAGTTTGTTTTTTAAGGAGATTGCTATAGTTTCGCTTAGCATCGATTGCTGGAGGGGAGGAGAAAGAACGGCGCTCTGCTTTGTGTCTCCGCCACCAGAGCGCACCACGTTGGTTCACACTGTGGCTGTCACGTGGATAGAAGTGTAACGTGTTGTGCAGATCAGTGCTAGGCCTTGCAGAGAGCGAAATCGTCAGCTGGCGAAGGACGATTAGCTTTTCTCTTCGCGCCATTTGTCTCTAGATAAAAACCGGCGGGATATAGGTGTTTCCCTAGAGTATGCCAGCATAGATCATACAAGTATCTGGTCAGTCGACAAGTGTAACCTGAGACTGAAGACCCTTTTCAGGGTGATCGAGCGCTAAACTTGGTTTTTTTGTTTTGTTCGAAAGGTGTTTATGTGTTTTCATTCACAGCGGAAGTTGTGCGGTGGTGACGTCGGCTGTCACGTGGCCACTCCGGAAATGATTCCAACGTGACGGTAAGTTCTCTTTTTCTTAATCTATTAGTTAGTGAGGTTATAGACGTGTGTTGCGCCAGATGGCGGATCGCGGACCATTTTCTGCAACCGGCTGATATATCTGACGCCGTGATGTCGAACAAAGGGACAGTCCCGTGTTATATTGTGACATCATCACGACGGCTAACCTTTCTCTTTGTTGTATGTAATGACGAAGAACACGTGATCTTTTACACATGCAAGTAGCTGGCATGTACCATTTTTATTGCGGTGATTTTTGCCTCAACGTTTTGTATCGCACTGCTCGAAGCGTGTAATGGGATAAAGATATTCTCGATACCCAATTGACACAGTATTGCCGCCTCTGCCTTTCAGTTTTCACTACTAACCAGTTCCAGAAGGTCACCGGGGTCATAAGAACCTCACAACTGCCATTCACAGCTGTAACTAGAAAGACCCCATATGTATACTATTCACTCGGACCTCTTATAAAGAATTCATTCAGGGCACGTGTTAGGTTAACTTAATTGAGGGAAGTTAACAAGATTTTAAACCAGAGCTGTAAAAAATATATTACCTTTACATGGATATTTAGTTTGTACGCATTTTATTCCGCGTATAGAAAAATAACTCGATCACGTGATAGTTTGGGGCAAAATGCCAACATTCGAGATTTATAATAAATACGAAATAAATTAATGTAAGCTGATAATGTTCTGGCGATGAACACTATTCTCGAAAGTGTCATTGGCGCAAACTGGCTATAGTGTGACGACCTAACAGATAGATAAACTAGGTCTAGTTAGACAAGACTGGTTTGCCTTCTCAGTCATCTGTCCTCCCTCCCCTCCCCCTTCTTCGTGGGAAGGCTGGAATTCTTGAGGCAAGGTTCGTTCACTTGGACTTTAACAATAAAACTATCGTTGGCTAGTGGCAAACAAATGAGAACTGGTTACTTCTCCGCTCTGGCTACTTTCACTTAAACTAAATAGTTTACCAACTTTTGTTTTTAGTTCCTAAAATAGTTTACGCTTGTGTTTAATTATATAATTGTACATTATTTTGTTTTTTATTCGATTTTACAATTTATTCTTTTGATACTTTTTAATTGTTTTTCTTTTCTGCGATGTGCTTTATTTTTTGCTCTGTTTTATGTGTCTCCGGAAAAAAAGTAAGATCTCAGTCACGTGATTACAATATCGATTTTGAAGAACCATGCACGGATATAATGTTCAAGTTATTATTTTCTTATTTTATTTAGTTGCAAAGTCATTTACGCGTACTTTCTTTACGATCTGTAACGTGAAGCAATTATTCTCTATTGGTGGATGTAATGTATTAAATTAGTACTATCGTGTGGGATTTCAACACCCTGACTGGTGTTAACAAGATGTAAGGGATACTACTGTGGTTGGCAGGTGGTTTGTGACCTCCCAGGTAGTTGACAGATGACAGCTTTTAAGGTCTCTTTCGTGATATTAATTAAGAATGGTCACCTTGTTGAGCTTAGGTGTTATGGTACCGTCCTGACATTATATACTGGCAAACCGCAGCAATATTTCCTTCTTAATCATGCCATTTTACAGCTTGGATGGGTGATTTATGATCGTGCCATATCTTGATGGGTTATCCTATTAATAGACATTTATGTTTGCCCTCATAATCTCAAAATTCCAAAATAGTCGGGGACATCGAGGGTGCACAAACTTTCATGCTTTGGCAAGATTAGCTTATCTGAATCACATGACGTGTATGGGTGAATTATGATCTGGATGGGATAATTTTGTGTGGCGTTTGTTTATTCTCATAAGAGCTATGGGCGCATAGCATTTTTCTAGTCGCTGCCCTTAATCAACTGTTTTATGTTACAGGCCGAGTGATTTATGACGGCATTTTTGTGATTTTTGTTTTAGACAAACTAAATCCTGCGAACAAAAATAAAATAAAAGTTGACATTTAATTATTTTCCCTCTTGTTAGAGATATACAGTTTATATACAGATGACATTTTTGCAGTTAAATAGCGTCATAATGAATAAGCTTCATCTTTCACCGCCGCCATTGTTGCCCACCTAAGTGAAGGTTGATCCACTTCTGCATACTAATCACCCGTGACACGTGATCGGGTTGCTAGGCAACATTATTAAGAATAATGTATCGATAAAAGCTCTTTTAAACTTGACTTTTCATATGTTATGGGGGTCAAGAGCGGAAGAAAACGAAGAATTAATAGAGAGACGAGAAGAAAATGGCGGATAGGAAAATAATAATTGAATTTGTTATCACGTACGATTATTTTTTTTTGGATGTTCGATACTTTTAATTCAATTGCTCGGTTCGGAAATTTATCACATTTCCTGTGACACACCTGCTTGCAACGGAAGTATGCCTGGGGAAAGGAACTTCCGGTCAGGGACTCAACCGGAAGGACGGGGGGTGACCACCTGCTGTCCACACTTCACGGGGACTCAAGGTCGGAGTCAAACTTGAGAAGATATAAGTTAGTTACAGTAGTCTTCAGTTTTGCTTTTTAATATTCTTAAGAGTCCATTTTAAAATCGATAAAAAGGTAAGACGATCGTTAAACATTTTAATCTTTAATGAATCAATCTACACGTGCTGAGTAAGGTTTTTCTTATCAATTACTTCACGTGCAGTTCACGCGGATATTGTCAATTTCCGTCAATGAATGCACGTGCTGATCATTTTCTGTTTCTATGAATCTGAGCGTAAATTTCACGTGTGCTTTTTATCTGTACATATATGTCTGTTACTCCCTCGTACAGTTTCACTTTCTGAATACGTTTGTGTGTTGCTCCATTGAGAAAACATAAAGATCTAATTTAATCTGAAACACGTGAATATGATTAAAATAGAAACGAAATTCAAGGAACCATATCCGTTTAATTATTATTTTTAATTGAAAATATTACTTTAAGAAATTAATTCTTTTCGTGCTATACACCTAGAAAATTCAACGAAAACCAAAGAAAACATGGTCCCATTTGTGTATAGAGATACTTTCACACATATATCACCGAAGAAACAATTTACAGATAATAAACAGGTTTTTCAGACCAAAAGAAAGGAGGAACCATTTGGATTAGTCTATCTCGGTAAATGGGGGTGTTGGACAGGTGTAGGAGGCTGACAGGTCATTATCCCCCTCTAATGGGAACAGGTAGCACCCTAGCGGTGAAACACGCCGTGAGCTGCTTAACCATGCGTTATATTACGTTTTATCTTTAATTTTCTGATTGGTCAGACGAAACACATGGAAGATCCTTTAAATATCGAAGAGAGATCGTTGGCTTAATGTTTCTCTCCCATGGTTAAGTACCAGAGAAAAAATAATAATACCTACACAATAATGTACTAGTTTAAAAACGTAATAACGTCACGGTTACGTTAGAAAACAATTTTCTGAATACGTACGACGCATTTCTCGATATTTTGGAAACGTTTCGATAAAATTTAATGCCGAGTAAAGTATAAAGGTCAAACGAGACATCAGACGGCTTAATTCTCTAAACTATTGAGCATGCTCAGAATAATATTTTTGAATTTAAAACACGTGTTTCTACATTCCACATTGGGGAATCCCCCTATTTAACCATAACAAGTTCACCATTTTTCTAATCTTCCAACGGCAGAAACGAGTTTAGAGTTGCACGTTAGCAGATAAGAATCTGTCTTATTAAAAAAATATATTCATGCAAATTTTCGCTGATTAGACGTTTATAGCTTTATAATATATAGGGCATTATGGTGGGTTTTTAATTAATTAATTTTACGAGCTCCTCCCTAAACTTCATACTTATTTTAACTGCTTAAGCTTAACCTGTTTTTTTTATATAAAATTTTATTATATATTGTTTTATTTTTATCGTAAGATAAGACGGATAAACGCGATTTTATTTAATTCACTCGATATTTTCACTTTCGCTTTCAATCAATTACATTCAGGAGAAAATTCCTCGCGAGTTTTACGTTTTTTTCTTTTTCTTTTATTCTTAGAATGAACCCACGCGCAAATTTCACGAGCTACTTTTCCTTTTATATCAATTACTCCACGCGCAATTTCGATTTCAAAAAATACGTTTCACGCGCTTCATTCATCGAAAGAAAGACGCTGATCACTCTCACTTTCTCCACGTGAGTTTATTAATGAAAAATTATTAAAAACGGCTAACGTAAAAGCATAAAAGTCGATTTATCAATTTTTTTAAAAAACCGTTTCGTTTATATTAATTCTAGACGACGAAAATGTTCGAATTATCGGTTGTTTCTGTACATAAAGTGACGTCACTAATTCCAGTATTAACTTATATGCTTGAGTGGTGTAGAGAGACGTAACAGAGTCAGTGTCCTGAGTCGTGTGAAAAACAACAGCGTTACAAAAAAAAAGTATCGCAGACGGCATGAGATGCAGACGACCGTGACGACAAGAACGTTGTGAGTGTAACAACAAGTTCCATCCCATCGTCTGTAGTCCGGTTCTATAGAGAGGTAAATGTTCAGTAATCGGGTTGCGATGCTCGATAGGCCAAAAAATAAAAAATAAAAAAAGTAAAAAAATTTTTCGGTCACGTTTGCTGATGATGTCACCAATTGAAAAATTTTTCTCGGTATCTCCTATCATCACAATTTTTATAAATTATTTTAAGAAACGTATTTCTCTTTTATCTAAACAACTTGTGACCTCTGTAACCATTTTGAAACGTTATCTTTGTAAACGATTAATCGAAAAGTACTCTATCACCATCTATTTACGATTAGTTAACGTTCAAGGGCGACCAGTAAATTAATTAGGTGATGCTTCCGTTTTAAAATGGTTCCTTGCTTTTGTATACGTTTCGTACGTAAGTGGCACACAACCTTAATGTTTAATGAAGATCTGCAGACCGATTCTGCGCGTTTAATGAATGATATCTGTTCAAAAATCACTAAATGAGATCCTCCAGGAATTTTTTTTCTGTAATGGAGAGAGAGACAGAGACAATGGAGTTCATTGCCAGTTAAACTTTATCTCGCTGGTACGCATGCGTTACCGGACCAACGTCCTTGCCAAGTTCGCCCTTGTCTATCCCTGGGACTGGTTTTTAGAGTGCAGGTGACCCTTTCGGTTTAACGAAGTTCGACTTGTCACCTACCTCTTTCCAATAAACTTTTTTTAAAAATATTTTTTTAAATTAATTTTTAAACAAATGCTAATTCATCGGAAACCATTGTCTATAGGTGTGTGTATAAATATTTATATATGCAAGGAGTGTGTCAGGTGATCGATGTCCTTGAAAAACAGGAAATGTAGGAGTCATCGATGGATCGTATTACGTAGATTAGCAGTATAAGATAGTGGTGTAGGAACTGACACCAATACGTTGACTGGAATACCTGTACTTGTCCTCGTTTAGTTCGATATGGTACAAAATAAGGAAGTTGATTTTTTTTCGATTCTCCTTCCTTATGATTTAGTTACTATAAACAAAATTCTGTTAAAGTGTAATGCTGTTTAATATATTTTAGAAAATTGTTTTCTATTTTTCCTCCAGGAAAGAATTTATATATATATATTGCATTCTTTAATATATATATATAATTTTTTTTTCGTGAGTGACATAATTAGTAGGGGTGTCTGTAACCTATGCTAACCAGTTTCTATGTTTAAATCACGATATAATTACAGATCTTAGTTGAATTTTTATGTCTTAATTAATTAATAGCGCAGTTTTTTAAGCTATTTTCAGGTACTCCTACACATTTTTAAGTTGTAAGATTGATTTAAAATAATTCTGGAAGGATATGTAAGATACTTTAAAGCAGGGTTGGTTAGCGAGTCATAACAACGTCTTAAACGCCTGCAGGTATTTTTGGAACGTTAAAAACCATTTTTAAACAATCACTCGAGTTAATACTTGATTTAACCAATGTAAATTCACGTTTTTCCAGATGACAGACGAAAAAATTCATCCTATAAAAAGTGCTGTTGCAAAATTTGTACCGTGGAATGTTTCTAGCACCTTTATTGTTTTCGTAACAAGTTCCTGATGTTAACCTATCTCTCCCGATCGTAACTCGTTTCTGAAACGTAATGTCATTTTTTATTTTCTTTTTTTTCTGTTCTTACTTTTTATCGTTTTTCCATTTTTTAAAGTCCCAAATAATGTTCTCATAACTTCGAATAAATCTTGGGAGTTACGATTTTTTGTTTCTTTCGAGATTTATTCAAAGATCGGTGAAGTTTAGTCTTGTAGTTTATGATTTTCTTTAAGGCAGTAACTCCGCCATTTTTCCCTATTCTTATGGGTTCATTCTTCTGCCCAATCTCAGTACAATGCACAGAAAACCGACCTTAACGGTTGTATAGCTTTGCCCCAGGAGTTATTTATTTAACGGAATTTCCCTTCAAAAAATTATTTTACAATTGTCGTGGCCCATAATAGTTGTTTTCGTAACACAAAAGACAACCGATAAACCGGTAATATATATATATATATATATAACAATATACAGGCCTACATTTATTTATTTACCGTAACTGTTTCTATTCTTCCTTTCAAAAAAGTATAACTCAATTGGGATACTGGAGCGGGGGTGGATGACCAGTCGTCATGGTTACCGTTGACTTTTTCGCTTTCGCGAAACAATGAGCATGCGCCCTCGATCAATCTGAGAGCGTGCTTGTTGAAGTGTTTGGTAACTACCGAGTTAAAGACAATATTTATTTTTATCGTGTTTGACTTTGAATGACTTTAAAACGTAGTCATTCTAACAATTTCTCTCTCTTTTTTTTGTTACTTAATTTATCGTTGTGAGGATTGTAAAGAAAGGAGGTGGAATTTTATTTCGTTTTCCATTTGTTTCTTGTATAAACATTGCTTTTGATAACAAGAAAAATCAGGCGAACGTTCGCGGAGTGGGTGTGTTCCGCGAGAATTTATTTGCGATTTGTCTCTCGATCGAGCGAGAAAAAAATGTTTAGGATGATTTTTCGATCCTTGCAAATTTAGTTAGCTTGCAAAGGCATACAATTTGCCATAGAAACATGCATAACTTTCAAAAATAAGAATATTAAATATCGGAAGTCAGTATTAAGTCTATGGGATCCTATAGCAATAAGATTACTACAGGAGCCCCATACACTTAATACTGACTTCTGATGCTGTCGTCAGATATGTTTAGGATAATTTTTCGATCCCTGCAAATTTAGTTAGTTTGAAAAGGCATGCAATTTGCCATAGAAACATGCCTAACTTAAAAAAGAAAAATTGAATTTTAAATGTCGAAAGTCAGTATTAAGTCTATGGGAGAGTGTCTATAGAATCCCATAGACATTCTCCCATATTAAGTCTATGGAATTCTATAAACTATTAATGATTATGGGAAGTCTATGGGATCCTACAGTAATAAGATTACTATAGGAGCTCATAGATTTAATACTGACTTCCGATGCTGTTGTCAGGTGTAGTCATGTAGTGTGTACGATTGTTAGAAGGTTCGATTTGCGTTTGATCTGAATATATGTTTTCCCAGCTGTCGAGCTGTTTGCTGTTAAAATTCCCATAACATCAGACAGAATAACCATACACAAACGGCAGACACGTAATTATACAAGTTCCTATTATTCCAAACATTAATTTTTTATTAAACGAACCGACGGAAATGTTTTAATATTAATCAAATCTCCCTACGTGGTGTTAATTACGTCATATCTTTCAAAGTCCTCGTGCCAGAATGTTAAAAAAAAAATAATAATTAAAAATTTAGATACGACCTCTAGTGGTGTAGTTTTCTCGGATTAAATTTTTAATATACGACTTCTTTTGATTATCTGTGCGCGCGGCTTCAGTTTTGACCTTTTTCTGATTAATTTTTGGCAAAATAAAGACGTAAGCCGTGTGCCAGTGTCGTTAATAGGTTAATGAAGAGTTGATCAAACTTCTCGTCGCTACATGCTTCGGTAAACATGAACATATTAACATTCTTGGAAACAGGTCGGAACAGTTCACATCGATTGTATGCTAAAACCAGAAAAGATGTAAGGTAGCATTTATATAACCTACGTGACGAAAATATCCCCCTATTATCTTTAAAAAATAATAATAATAATAATAGTTCGATAATCTGGCTAGTTCCCGAAAAAAAGAATCTGTCACATTGTCCAACGATTCTTTATCTATTTTGTCCATCAAAACTAAAGCTGTGGCAAAAAAATAGGCTGAAGATCTATTTATATCCCCGTAGCAGATCTGTGTAGATCATCAAAAAATTAATCCTTGTGGGTTTCCGATAGATATACTGATAATAGAAACCGCGAAACCATTTTCTTTATTTAGCCGGCTCAATAGTAAAAAGCTTTTCTACCTTGGTTGGCTGGCAATCAATAAAAAAATAGATTTTTATCTGGTCGTAATAAAATATGCGTATGAGGCACGTTAACAGGTGTAACACACGAATATCCTCACATTAATAACGTAAAAGTATGTGTATTTTCAGAATAGGAAAATGTCAAAACGTCAAAATGGTTTTAAAAATTGATTTTCGATATTTTAGAATGTATGGTTACAATTAGCTAGATGTGAGTGTGTATGTGTGTGGTATTGTAGACGAAACGAGTTCGGTTCTCCAAGGTCGTTCTATAATGCATATTTTTGCAAAAATAGCGAAAAAATAATCGAATATTTAATTAAATGACCATAAAAATGGCAAAAGTAACTGTTTAACTACAATACGGTACTAAAAATAAACTGGTACTAAAAATACCAGCAATGTAGTAACTTCGTTCGAAAGTTGTTTCTAATTATCTGATCCATTATCGATTTATCGAGTATGTAAATCGATACCTGGTATAGAAATTCCGTAAACAAATCTATAAAAATATATTTGTCTTTTAGGATTTTTTTTCCCTTCCATTGTGGTCTCATGACCCTACTAAGCTGAAAATAATAAAGATTTTTGTTTGTGTTGGGCTACCGATTTGCTGTCGGTTTGTTGAAAACACAAACAATGTCAAGGACAATTGCCTCTGGGGTTGACAAAATCCCCCAACCTTTACCTTTTTCTGTGTGGACAGTAGCGTTTCTTAAGGGTAAAAGACCCTTCAGAAATCTTCATCCGATGGGGACACGTTACAAATATTTTGGAACAAAGATGTGTTTTGAAGTTTATGAAAACGTCCGAATGACGTTTTTAAAAGTTCGATTTTTCGTTAATAATCGGAATTAAAATTTTAATTTTGGGCATTTTCTAAAAATTTATCTTTTTATTTTGCTTTTATAAACATTTAAAACAATAAAAAAATGCTGCGATTGGATAATTTAACCGTTTAAAAAAACTTAATCGATAAATTTTCCGAAATCGACAATTAGCTCGCTGTTGGACGATTCAAATTTAAATTTATCCAATGAAAGTATCGAAAGGCAAATAATAACGGTCGCTTGACAATATTCAAATTTTATTAATCAATTTTAACCAATAACAGGATAATAAACCAATTTCTGACCGAACTCGTAAGAAAACGTAACGAATCTTTACGATCGCAACCACAGGATGTAATCAGGTTATCAGGGGATGTAATCATACAGATTACACGGTAAAATAATAATAAAAAAGTAACCTACTCGTAGGAGGAACGTATCGCTAATGCCAATAACCCGACACCCTTTTTTCACAAAAGCTCTCAATTTAAACCCCACCGAGTCCTATAAATCATTCATTTCCCTAAGCGTAGAAGAACCCCCCGCAAAATGCGCCATTTTAGATTTAGAGGATCCAATCCTCAACTGCAATTCTTCTCTCCAAAACAGATTATGAGAAAGCGAATAAATCCTCGGTTGGGGAGGATGGAGGACATTTAAAATGGCGACGGTGTTGCACTTAACGAGGTGTTTATTTCCTGGATAATGATTCCTTCTGCTTTACGTCTTATTATATGAGCAAATTGCAATTTCTCGCACAGATAATCAAGTAGAAATGAGACAACGGAAGCCCCGTTTCTTTCTTTACTTCATCTCTTGTGCTTCTAATGGATGCTTTGTCGGATATTGTAATTTGTATGTAAGTGAATGTTACCAAATTTGCAATCAACGCGTAATATTCTCCAAAGATTGTTTCGGATAAGAAAGAGAAGAGGAAAAAAATATTATATGCAATAAATCTGAAGGTTTTTTTCCTTCCTCTCTAAAACTATTAAAAAATGGAATTTTTGATAAAAAAAAAATAATATATATATAAAAAATTTAAATTAATAATATAAAAAATTTTTAAAAAAAATATATATATATATATATTTTCACGTTTTCGGGTCATAAAATATATACTTGCATTAGTAGTTCGCGTGTTTTAAAATTATATTTTAACCGATCATCTTCATGTTTTAAACATTGGCCTAAAAATAAAAATATTTAACCAATAAAAACGATTTTTTTTTAATTTTTATTTACAACTTAAGCAGTAAAATAATTGGTCGAATATTAATTTCTTTTTTGGCTATTTTTTGGCGGGATTTAACCGATAATACATTTTAAAGCTAAAAATTTATCGAATAATAAGCGAATTTATGAATAATTCATAAAAAAATCAGACGAGTTAAAAAGAAGAAAAAAAACAAGTCTGCCTGTTTAAAAACATGTATTCTGAGAAAATCATTTGAAATAATTCTGTTTGCCTTGTTGAATCGTTCTCTTTGACTTGATAACAGCTGTTCCATGTTCAAAATGTTAACGTGTATGTTCATCTAGCTGATAATAACCTATTTGGCAAAACAGGCTCCTATTTTTCGTGCAATAAATTATGCAATTAATGAAAAAAAGTTTTTCTTTAGTATTTTTTAAGCGCCATTTTTTTTTCTTTCTCAGCGCAAATCGTCCTTTAATAGTTTCTCTTAGATCTTTTATTTTTTGTGTTAAATCTGCTTTATTTTCAAATGCAATTCTTGATTCTTCTCGATTAACACGTTTAGTTGTAAGCAGATTTTTAAAGAATTTAATTTATATGGTGCAAAACTAAATTTTGCACCATATATTTTGAATATAAATCTATGCATCTGATTTGCTGGCTCGAGTGTGCCTTTGTAGCTTTTCAGAATACTTCCGAATGCACAAATTGTTTAAACACTATTATTCTCGTGGCATATTGCAAATCACGTTAAAATCTCGGACTGCAATGGGACCAAAATCCTTGCAATTTGCACGATTTAAGAAAACTGGCTCGAATGTGTCTTTATATCCTTTCAGCATACTTCCGAATGCACAAATTGTTTAAACACTATTATTCTCATGGCATATTGCAAATCACGTTAAAATCTCGGACTGCGATGTGACCAAAACCCTTCGCGAGACGTACGATTTAAGAAAAACTGGTATTTTTTGCAAACGGAAATCTTATAGAAATAAAAAATCGTTAATCATTTTTTCGCATCAATTCGATAAATGTTTAAATTGAATGATCGCGTGTCTTACATAGTGAGTCTTGGCATTTTCTGAATCCATTAAAAAAACATAGAAACGAAAAATGTTTGAATATTGTCTCCCGATAGATTCACTCAAGTAGATTGGATGAGTCATTTTTGTCTAATAGGTCATCAGATACGTCATCTGCGATACTTCCTGCATGGAAGTGCCCTCCGCCAGATACCTAATTGGTTGACCTCAATCGGACACAGGAATCGGAAATACGGTAAGGATCGCCAGTTCTCCCTGTGAACCACTTAAAATCTCATTGGTTACCTTTACTAGCTCGCTAGTTTAGTAGGTTTTTCAATTCTGAATGCAAACGACTGGTTAACTAATGAACTGGTTTCCTTTATACAGGCAACTCGATAATTACTTGTACACTCCGATGCCTTTTATTGCCTTGTTTTTATTTGTCTGGTATTCGAAGGAATGAGGTAGTTCACAGTCCTGATTTTATTTTTTTTTTCTATTTACAAGTTACGCTTATGAGAATATGCACGGCTCAAGTTTGATCTTTTTACGATGTGTCGAATTGCATCTGCAACGTGGAGCAATATCAAAGGGCGCTCAGACCCGATGTGTTTAATGTTTCCGGAACAACGTCTTTTGTTGCATTTGCACCAGGAAAGCTTTAGAAAAGATCTTCCTGGATGGCCTACCGTACGCTCCTCATTTAACCATAGGAAAAAATGCAGTTTAGAGAAAGTAGCGCGTTGATAATAAAACTATTTATTTTCACTTATGCTACATTGTGTTCGGGTCGTAAACGTGTATCGGCCTATCCCAAAGATACTCGACCACACACACACGCTAGCAATTTATTTTCACTTATGCCACATTGTGTTCGGGTCGTAAACGTGTATCGGCCTATCCCAAATATACTCGACCACACACACACACGCTAGCGTTCGCGCACATTCAGTAAAGTTGCTTGTTGACGAACCTTCCGGTAACCTTGGACTCGATTCAAATAGCATAAATCTTATCCCCGGGTACAGGTGGACAGTTATCGCTTGTGCTGCAGTCGTCTGACATACCAAACCTTAGATGTATAAGGAAAAGTAATGATATCATTACCAGAGAACTAGTTGAGAATTATTTAAAGTATGTCAGGAAGAAAAGGGATATACATTTTTAAACCGAATAAAATAAGGAAAACCGACCATTTTTTTTTAGCTAGCCACACAGGGAATTAAATGCAAAACACCTTTGTCTATGTTCACGCATTACGTTTGCAAACTTTGTAAGGTGGATCTCTGCAAGACGGGATGGAATCAAAGTACAAGTTTGCACTGTTTAATTGCCTCTTGTTGGATAAACAGCGATCGATATCGAGCAATTACTTTATGAAAATTGCTCGATTTAAAATCGTAATTAATCTTAGATTATTAGAAAACGGAGTCGATTCGTTATAAAAGTTGCAGTTAAACGATATTTACACGGAATCATAAACCCGATGTATAAGCATCGGACATTAAATTTTATTCTCTATAAAACTAGCTACTGTCGTGTGCAAGTCTAAGTTCTTAGCGTCATCTAGTGATAGAAACAGGTGTTCTTTCGAGCGAACCTGTTTCACTCAACCCGGAAGTGAGTGTAGGATGGCACTGCTGTCTCTCGACGGGTCATGAAGTGATTATCCGTTATATTTATTCGTAAATACTATAAAGGAACTCATATTATGAATGAAAGATACCGAAAATCCCCTAAGTTAAATTCATTAAAAGCTACGCTCTGCAACGTTAGAATGAGTTTATATGTTCGAGGTTGGTGCACGTAACGGTATTAAGCGTTTAAATAGGACAGATTTACAAACACGAGACAGACGGCTCATGTAATATGCACTAGTTATTTGCCAAGTTTAATTATAATCATTTTTGTAATTGCGAGTCAAGAGGGCAGCAATTCGGGACGAGAACACGAACTGGCCGCTACACACACAGGATTTAGGGACTTTTTTCTACCGAAAAATACCTATTAATAATTTAAAATGTCTTTAAATAATCATTTTCTTGCCGACAGAATGCGAAATTTACACAGGCCGCCCGTGTTTTAAATTAATAAATAAGAAAATTGACACCGGAAACAAGACGACGTGTGTAACTTACACGTCGTCGTAATAACGTTGTATAATCTAGTGTTTATTGATAATATGCATTTTCGCTGTTACGTAACAATAGAGCGTTAGTTTTTAAACGAATTATTTCGTAACAAAATTAAATATTTTGCTGAATACAGCGACTGTAAATGAGGTTAAGGTGATAGACATCTGCTTGTTTACTTTGGTAAAAAAGAGCGCATGCAAAGGATTAACAACGAAGTAGTAGCAGACGGTAGCTACTGAGTCAAAGAGTCAAACAAGAGCGGGCAGATGCTGACAGAACATACCTACCTAAACGGATATAAAGAACTGGCAGCATACTACTACTACTACTACAATAATAAACCGGACGCGAAACAGTCACCACTAGAAACAATCCAAAAAAAAATTCCATACTAGGGGTTCTGTTGACCTATCTGAAGATAAATCTTAGTCAATAAACCGCAAAGGTTAGGATAAAAAACAGAATCGCAGAAGCCTTATAGTAATTAATTTTCGGAACACCAGAGGGCACTCTACCGTTGCTATAACAACGACTTGGAAAGCTATTACGTTTCTCATCTGCCGATATGTATAAAGGCAAGTTAAGTGCTCGGGGGTTGAAGGTAGATAATATAAGCGAATAACGCTTAGAGGACTAGTCTATTTATGGAGGAATAAAAAAAAACGGTGAATTCGTCCTCATTTGTCTTCTGGGCCGATCTAAACTATAGCCTTGAGATGGCGCTTTTAGATCGATATAAAACGATGGAGCGTACGCCGAGTTACAAGTTTATATAGTCTTGCTTTGCTTAGTGTATCCGTTTTTGAGCTGTTTATACCTTTCCAATTGTCTCTGGGATCTTCCATCCTTCCTCTGTCTCCACAAAACTTGGATGGCTAGACTCCATTTCGATAATCAAAAGTGGATAGAGTCGGTTGACGATAATAAGGACAGAAAGTTGTTCGAACTTCTGTACAAAGTAACAATAATCAAAGCAGAAAGCCGAGCATTTAAGAGTTTGATGAAAGGTGACAATGATTGAGAAAATTAAACTTGAAGATTCGATAATTATGAGAAGTAAAACGAAAATCTTAACATTTTATGAGTTAATGGGCGATCAAAAAACGAGAAAAGTTAAAAAGGGAAAATTGATAGCGGAGATGTTAAGAGATCGTATCTTTTTTCAAAGAAAAGCGAGTTTAGAGACAAAGAAAAATAGCCGAGAGTTAGTGGAAGATCGTACAACAACGGTAGAAAGCGGTTTCAATGGACCGCAACAATAATCAAGAGAAAAACTGAAGATTCAG
Source organism: Olivierus martensii (assembly GCA_000484575.1). Taxonomy (NCBI): domain Eukaryota; kingdom Metazoa; phylum Arthropoda; class Arachnida; order Scorpiones; family Buthidae; genus Olivierus; species Olivierus martensii. Next base: position 45,027 of record AYEL01079706.1, on the reverse strand, counting down.
TTCAAATCAGAAAAACAATAAATAAGGAGAGTTGAAGATTCAGTTTCGGTTGAAACCAACAACAATCGAGAAAGAATTAGAGCTGAAGACTCGCTTTTGAAGGAAAGCGATAATAAATCAAACCAGAAAAAAAAACTAACAGTTCCGTAGAAAATAACAACAACAGAGCAGGATCTTCACTTCTGCCGAAGAGAATTTCCATAAAACTCCCCGCATAAATAATTTAAATTATTAAAATAATGGCATAGCAGCAATTTTATCTATCTTGAAGCGATTTTTCACAGCAAAAGACTTAAGTGTTGACTTAACACAGTTAAAACAGGAACTAATGGCTTCTGTAAATAGACGGTTCTAAGGGTCAAAATTTGGGTCATGCACCACAAACAGAGAAAAGAAAGGACTCTAGTAGGTCAGGATTTGATGTGTCACTTATAGAACCGCAGATGGGGGGCTTTGCGCCATCGATACTGCTAGGATACAAATACTGTGTCTTAACTCTGCAACGGAACAAATTTGTTCTGACACGTTTGCAACCCAGTTTCCGTTAGCGAGAATAGATCAATATTAATTTATCTAATAACTAATCGGAAAGCAAGTGTTTGTTAATTTAGACTAATGCTACCTAGCAACACTAATTGGCGTAAATGATAACGTTTGGAGTGAAAATATTCACGAAAATTTATATAAAAATGCTTTATGCACAGAGCCATCCAGCCATCGCTAGACCTGGCAGAAAATAAACTGCTTTCTACTCCCATTGCAAGCGTCATACACATACACACACACACACACACAGAGAGAGAGAGAGAGAGAGAGTTTTATTGATTTTTGCCATCCCTGCAATTGTCTACGAACGAGCACGGACGATAAGGAGGATGACTTTCCGGAGCTTTGTCCATTTTTTTTATTTTTCCTCCCTTTTTTTATTATTATTTTTAATTTTTTAATTTTTTTTTCTGCTGCTAAACTTTTCCCGCCGATAGGTGCGCCTCCCCGTGTCGAGAAGACTGGAAACAGACTGGCTTGTTGCTAAGCGACCACCTGCGCCATGACGACGTGGAGTGACACTGGGTCGTCATGGAAACCGGTAAAAGGGAGTACGATTGACAATTACAGTCGATTGGGCAGTTACGGAGTAGTTGAATGGCAATGGCTATGTTTATGTAATAGGTTGTGATTTATTGACGTTTTGTAAAGCGGATTATAATGTCTGACGAGGATTGTCTGTTGCCTGTTACGCGCTGCATGATATGCACGATAAAGTGCTCCATTCGCTCATAAAGTAGTCCTATTATGTTAGTTTTCTTTATAACCTGTTTTCGGTAAGAGGCGCTCTTGGTAAAGGAATAAAAGCATATCGAGTTCGATGCTTGTGATCACTAGCCTATTAGAAGCAGAAAATCGATCGATTCCTACGGGGATTGTTGCTTTGCTGGACGATTTGGGGATACTTCTCTTTTGGGGGATTTTTTTCCGACTCTGACAGGGTAAAAAGTGTGATTTCACGCGGAAATAGGGGTTAATTTTTCTTGCAAAATGTTCAGCCAATGTAAATAACATCTGTCAGAATTTTTCCCATTTTTTGTTGTTGGGGATATTTTCGAGCGCTTAAGGGAATTGTTTTAGGTGATCTGGGAATGTTTATCGTCTCGGAACGTCGAACTGGTGGCAAAATATTTTCTGGCTGGAAATGAAGTTTAAGGAATTTTCTTTAAAATATTTTTGCAATGTTAGCATTTCTGAATGTCAACGTTTTATGAATCGGGAATTTTTCGTTTTGAAAAGTGCGTGTGCTTTTTTTTATTTGTTAAATACCAGATTTGAAAGAAGATATTAAGAGAATTTTCTCTTTAAAATATTTTCTCTTTGCCGAGTGATGATAAATATCACGTTATAACGAATCGGGAACTGAGGGAATTTGCAATTGGTGCCACTTAAAATAAACTTCCCTTGAAAAATTAGGGAATTTTCTTGTTAAGTGTATCATTTAAAATGTAAAGTGATACACTTAATAAGAAAATTCCCTAATTTTTGAGAATAATTTAATTTTTTAAGGATTTTTTTAAAGTATGTTTACTGTTTTCTTATTTTTGCTGAGTTAGTATGCAGGGAATTTTTTTGAGTAAATGCTAAAATGCATATGAAATGGGGAGTTTCAGGGAAAAAAGCCAATTAAGTTTTTTTTCGAACGAATTAATTTGTTTAACAAAATTTCATGCGAGCTCAAACAACAGAAAGTTCCTCTCATAACAATAATTGTTTAAAAATCAAAAGCACAAATTTTCCTGACAAAATGTCGATAATTGTAATCGACGTGTGACACACGAATTGAAGGAAATATTCTATCCTTGGGGAATTTTTTCAATGCCGCATATCCTAAAATAGAAAAAAAAAAACATGCACATTACTCGAATATCGAACACGTTACCTTTTTTATAATGTATGTATTGAGGGAATATTCCCTCCCGCGAGGGAATTTTTGTATATTTTATAGAAAGCCAAAAAAGGGACATTTCTTGAATAAATGCCAAAAACATGTAGCTTTTTATATTTTCTCCATCGACGGAATATTTGTTCCTCCAGGGAAATTTCTTGTATTCCAAAAAGAAAAAAAATAACGAAAAAGAAATTGGAAAAATAATATATATATTTTTTATAATAAGGGATTATTCCCCAAGCTGCTTTACATTATCAGAAAGATATATTTATCCTATATGCATAAACACAAAACATAAGTTGTGACCACTGTAACCAACTCAAATCCCAGTTTCTTTAAATTCTAATTTTTTTATTGAAGAATAATTTTTAAAAAACTCAGAAAAAGTTTTGAAAATACAAAAAACTGAGCACAAAATTTCCTTATAAGGGAAACTTTTTATTCAATTTATGCATTTATGCACTCAGTTTTTGTATTTTGTTTATGTATTTAAAAAATGTAGTACAAAATTTCCCTATTTATCCCTATAAGGGATGATATGGATAAATAGGGAAATTTTGTATTCCTTTTTAAATACATAAACAAAATACAGTATATCGAAATAAAAGAAAAAATGGAATACAAAATTTCCCTACAAGGGAAATTTTATACTCCATTTATCCCTATAAGGGAAATTTTGTACTTCATTTTTTCTTTTATTTCGATCCCCACTGAAAGTTTCGTTAGGTCGTCATGACAACAAGAGGCGTTTTACGTAATTGACATTTCCAATTACACACGAATCAATTCCAATTGGTAGAAAAAATAACAACGTCACACGTGTTATCTTTTGAAATTTGTATAAGACAAAGAGATGATTATATGCAAACGTAACTGACAAAAAATCTTTTCTACGTAACAGAATTAACGAGCGCTCTTCTAGATCAGAATCCAATCAAAAATAGTAGCAGTAAAACATAAACAGAGTAAACAGAAATCAAAAATGCATAGTTTAAGGAGTAAGAAAAATCAAGAGTCATTAAGAAAGAAAAAACGATTTCTCTTTTGCCTTTAACGGCTTATTAAAAATTGACTCCCCCTCTTCTACTAATTGGAATTCCTGCAACCCAGTTAACGACGCATTAGATCTGCCTGCTAATTAATTACCATCGTTTTAACTTCATTAATCTTGGCAAACAAAATTAAAACCTTGAAAGTATTCTCTTCAGGCTTCCATACTTCTAATTCCACCAATCAAACGTTGCCTTTCTGATTAAGTCGTGGTGTGATAACGTTATATATCTTCAGAGAAGTTTCGTGATTGGATAATCGTCGTTGCTTGTTTTGTGACGTGATTTCTACGTTTAATGGATCTAAATACTCTTATCTCTACTGGAATGTGCTTGTATCGAGTTTGTCTGGTATTGAAAATGGCGAGAAGTTGCTAAGAATGCCAAATATATGTAACATAGACTTCTCATTATTGAAACTAAGTATTAAATGCTAATAGCCTGAAGCGAAAGTAGCCAACGACAATTGAATGTCTTCTCCAGATGAATTTGTTTGGCTGTATAAGGGTTTCACAGGTTTTGGATTCAAAGCTCATATTTTGAGTGTGGCGTTGGAGACTCTCATGGGTACTTAAAGGAAATCTAGTACTTGCGAACTCCTCGCGTTAATGGAAACGTGGAGAAGAGTTTGGTTAAGTGTAGACAACTCCAACGACTTACCACAATTGGCACGCTCTTCGTTTAACTTTGGAACGACTTCCAATTGACTTATCCAAAGATGGACATAACTTTCATCTTTCTTTTTTTTTTTCGCTTAAGCTCTCTTGTTAAAAAGATGGCAAAGATAAAATAAATGCGTACTTTGCGGTGGAATCTCGTTGGCATTTACAAGCTTTATCTTGGTTTCAGCGGTTTTTTTTGGCATGTCTGTACATTGAGATTTTTTCGGGTTTAAAAAGTTATGGTAAATGTGTATAAAAGATATACACACTCTCAGAAACTTAGAGAAACTAAAAAAAATTATGTCAATCATATTTTAACTGATGTTTGCGCAAAAAAATAACATTCATGTTGAAGCCTTTGCAGTGTGAACACGATTTTCACGTGGCATGTTCATAAGCAAAAATTCGAATCGTTTATGGCAGGGCTGGCCAAACTATGGCGCTTGCGCCAAAAGTGGTGCATTGAACCCCAGAGAAAAATTAAAAATATTCTTATACAATTTATATATATCTATATATATTATAAATCTGAAATGCATGGGTTCATTTATAACACAAGAACGTCTGAATAGATTTTTATGAAACAACTTTCATTTGTTAGGGGATTTACGCAGTAAGGTTTAAAGATAGGTATTGATTTTATATGTTGCAATTGGCGTAAATTATTTGATATAAAATCCAAGATGTAAGATTAAAGCTATTTGAGCAATCTCATTGGGTTACAGTGACCACGTGACATGTTAGCTGGCCGCTATCATTGGATTACTAAAGGGCTATAAGTTGCATGGCGCATTTTAACTAAGAAATGAAAAAATTGATGCATGAAATATAAACGGTTGGCCACTCCTAGTTTATGGTATGCGAATAATGGGCAGTGATCTGAAGATAAATTCCCATATCGCAGAGTGTAGCATGCAAATATACGAATAATAAGTCCATTTCATATTTGTCCAATTTAAATCCAGATGCAAGGCTGTAAGTCCATCTGAAATGGATTTGGAACTTGTATTATTATTGCCATTTAAGGACTGTGTGTTAACAGTTCTGAATACGCTGAAACTCTTCCTGAATATATGTTTGAGCAGTGGTATTGTATGGAATTGTGCGTAATAATAATTCTTGGCATCACCACAGCGTGGAATTACTAATCTTGTGTTCAAACGAGATCTGTTTGCTCTTGTTGATAGTGTTGCGATATGTTATTGTTTTTGTCGTTGTAGACAAGTATTGTGACCAACCACATGAAACGAGTAATTGGTTGTTGAAGAAGAGAACGATGTCATGAAATACCATACATTGTATTTTAAGTATTAATGCTGATTTTTACATCGCACGAATGTGTGACGTAGAATGCTACAAGAAATAATGGCTACCGAGATTATTCGAGATTTTTAATTTTAGATCGCATTAAATATGTATCAGCCACCTTTAACTGTAGAATTTAATTGTGAAAAGCCAGAAACCATACAATAAAGATGCGTGCGGCTGCTGCTATATCCATTACCAACATATGCGCCGGGTCTGGACTCACTTCCTGGAACATATGCACAATCCAGGAAGCATGAACTTTGTCCTGTATCTTTTGGTTATTGACGTTGTGTTAAATTGTGGAACATAGTATCAGCCAAGCGGAAAAACTTGCAAAATGGGCATGCTGGTGGCATGCCATTCTAGAAAACATAATTGAAATTGCAGATGTCTAGAACCAACTGTTAGCGGGTTATAAACGGCACCAAATTTTCCTATTTTCTTTATTGATTAGCGTTATTTTTTTGTCTTTTTCTTAATCTCTCTCGCTAACAAAACCAGTTTTAGAGATTTAAAAAAAATTGTATGAGCGGAAGTCATGCAATACCACTCAACCTCGAAGACACCGAAAACAATTATCAAAATTAAGAACTTTATGAGGAATAAAAGCTTCGGAATGTAGCCATCTTCACCTATTTGCTGGTAGACTTTACCAGCTTCATACATCACTATAAATCTCCTTACGACAGCCAGGGTTACCAATGTGACAGTTGTAATTTGCCGAATGGAAGCTGTCTACACTTTGAGCACGTGACATACTCCCTCTATATACAGTCACATAGATCACTGTCTTTGCAGTTCAGTTTGTTGCTCTCTAATTCTCTTGGAGTGTTGTCCCAAGTTGCCACAGTCAACTCCACTGCGATGTTGATTGCAGTCATTGCCAGACTAAAATCGACAGTGTGTCGCCTTGGCAACAGAGAAAGTGATTGATTCCAAACTTCCCCATCTTCCCAAACTCTATGGCTCTTTATTGCTTGATTTCAGCGCACCTAACGGCGGGGGATACATTTAAATGATTTTCTCCTGGAATTTTCGGTAATTTACTATTGGTTAAAACGGAAGATGATTGCTTTCCTTCTTTTCCTTATTATTTATAGTAGAATCGAGCGTTAATGTCTTCCAATCCGTTCTGGCTTTGATTGCTTTGTTTTTCCTATGGCTCCTGGCGTTTTTTGCGTGTGCTTCGTCCACAGTACTCTTCAGATACAACAATAAAAAACTGCTTTATCAAAGAAAAATCGTCGCTTTAACGTAACAATTTTACATTAAAAAGTATGGCCAAACAAAAAAATTCTGAAAAACGCCAGTTAAAGACGTTGTTAAGCCAAAATTTCGGAATTATTTTTTTTTATTTCGAAGATTTGTTATGGTTATAATAAAAGAAGTTTCATTATTATTTATAACTTTTAAAATTGTTATGATGGAAATATATTTTTTTTCCTGTTAGATGGAAAAATAAATAAATAAATGAATATATAAAAAATTTCTCTGCAGAATAAGAAAAAGAAAAAAAAATGCATAACTTCTGAAGCGAACAAAATCATTTTGCAGCTGCCACGTCACTGGCAGCCACTCCCTTTCGATCACGTGATGTTGCCTTGGCAGTAATCCAAAGAGAATTGTCGAAATCAGACAGTCCTCTCATAAACCGAATTAACAAAAGTCTAACCTGTATCGCTCTCTAGTTGTTTTTTTTTTATTTTATTTTTCTAAAATTACACGTCGGTTAGTCAGTCAAAACAACAGTTAACGACGACAGAAATGACCTGTTTGTCGAAATCGTCTCGTGCGTCGTACTGTATTTTTATCGCTGTGTTTATACCAAAACTCAAAATACTACTTTAGTAATAAGCGCCGTTTGCTGGCCACGGAGGGGTTCAAGTTACAGCAGAAAATTATATTTCCACATATGGGGGAGAAGCTAGGATCGTTGCTGCACACGTGTTTGTGTGTGTGCACGTGTATGTGTTTGTGTGTGTGTGTTCTTATTATCGACTGAAAAACCTAATTTTAGGCGGGATTTCGGGGTGTGTTTTGCTGCATTTTTTCGCTTGGGACCGGAATAGACCGTCTGACTTCGGCGTGGGAGACGTTGTGGGGCCATTCTCCCTTCCAAATTCCTCTTGTCTTCTGCCATACAACAACGCAACGCAGTGCAATGACATGACGTGTTAGTGCCAACATTCTGGCAAAAATCTAAAAGCAAGTCTGTTGACAACTTTTATCCCGTTCTCATCGGGGTGTCGAAAGGAAATTACTGTAACCGCTGCCTACATGCAAAAATAATTAAAAACCTGTGCAAGTTTCCGGTCATTTTTTGGATAAGCCAATTGCCTCTTGCGGTATATAATGCCTCTGTTTGGGACACGTGCACCCCTGTGCATGGTTTACCACGTGGTTGCTTGTGTAATTGGAACTTTCGTGTTTCTGAGCTGTTAGTCGCTCGGGAGTTGCACACCGAGGATGTATTGATTCATTCGTGACCCAACATACCACCTATCGCAAAAGTAAAGCAACCAGTGACCTCACACACTCGCCAGTCAATACTTTGCAATAGTCTATAAGTCTAGGATTAAAATTAACCATACTCGTCTTACGCCCCAACCAGCGCTTTGCTCGTGAAGAATTGCAATGGTTTTTTTTCTGGTAACCAGACAAAAGTCAGGACTGTCAGATACGTCACGTGATCGATAGAAGTTTATTTATATATTAACAAAACCAATCGTCGAAATTCCATTCTTTATAAAGTGCGAGTGTTTCGAGCATTCGTCCTTACTTCTAAAAATATCTTAGAGTGGATTTAAAATTAGTCCCTAATTTTTTTATTTTTTTTTTAATTTTTTGGCTTTGGTTACAAGAATTAAAAATAATGCATTTTTGGTATCAAAGTGCGCGTCCACCATTATAAATTATCTTTAATGAAACGTAGAAAGATCAAAAGTAAACACGAAAAAAAAAAAGAAAATAATAATAATAAAAATAGTAACCGGTAGTTCTTGTTTTTCGCACTAGGTGGCGATGGGAGACGACATCCTTTGCTGCCCCATTGGGTGATATGAAGGAGTTCGGTTTATGAAGATTGTCATGGCAACTGCTATGGAAAGACATATTCAACAAACTAATGAAAGATTACAGTGCATAAAAGAGGTGAGACGAGTTTTTAAATTTTTGAATTCGGTACAGTGCCATCTGTCGTTGGATATAATAACCAAAATAAAAAACCAGTCTCCAAAATAATAATAATAATAAAAAAAAACAAAACAAAAAGAACAAAATTGAATAAAAATATTTAAAAAAATTAATTAAATCATTTTTTGCGCATATATATGCATAAATTTTGATGCATGTAAGAGTTAATGAATTATTTTTCGTTTTGTTTTTTTTTTTAATTATTCTGGTTTGTTTATTGTATTTTCTTATTCTGTTTGAAGGAAGGTATTAAATATGCGTTCAACGGGGCGAAAAAAATTTAATTATGATTAAATATTCTAAATTTAAAATGTAGTCAAAAATAAAAATTAATTTTTTTGTTACTATAGTAACCGAATTTATCTTCTTATTGGACAAATGCCTCCACTAACGAGAACTTCGAACCAATCAACTCACATATTGAAAAAATTTTAAAATTTTAAATTACGTAAAAAAATCTTGATTAGCTAAAATTAAAGAGACTCTGATCAAAAATTTTAAAATTTTAAATTACGTAAAAAAATCTTGATTAGCTAAAATTAAAGAGACTTTAACCTGATTGGTTTATTTAAATTTTAAATTAACCAATACAAAAATTTATCGAATTAAAAATAAATTGTTTCGTTTTTTACGTCATAATGTAACGTTTATATATCTAGGATATTCATTCCAGTCGCTGGTGTAAACAGATTCAAACCAGTTAATATTAAGTAAAGAAGAAAAATGTTAAATGTTTGTCAATAAAAATGTACGAATTGAATCAAATGCAAGGAATTTATATAGTTTTTTTTTTATCTAACATATTGATACCTAACCCGCTGGGAAGTTATTACCAACCGGATCACGGTAATATTCACCCGTTACCCGGATGTAGACGTAGGATCAATGGCGAGCTAGACAACCAATAAACAAGAAGATTTGTCTCTGTCGTCATGATTCTCTCTTCCTGATTTGGCTCGCCCTCTCTCGGCAATTCTAAGAAGTTGCAGGGTATACTTCTTAATTATTAAGTTGATAAAAGTTATCAATGGTTAATTATCAGTAACCACAAGCGATAATAAGCGTAAATTAGTCAATGGCGGGAGGAAAACTAACGCCGTCATACGTTTAATTCGATATAAACGAGATAAGCGGCACTCCAATTGAACCTAATGCGAAATTTAAAAGTAAAATTGGGAGCAAATGGAAAAGCGACTTTCTTCATCGGAAAACTAAAGGATAAGCGCCATAATTAAACAGCTCTACTAAATGACTAATTATCTATCACTGGGGAGAACACTGGTCGGACCAATGGCTCGGCCGCATCTCTATAATGACATTTATACATTAGCGGCTCCGACTAATTGGCAAGCAGGCACGACTCGCTTCAGATGTGCATTACCTTCTCTCTATTGCTAGCTAGGCAATCTTACGTCTGTTGGTGTAGGGGATATCGATTGTCTCGAGACATTGTAGAAGTTGGCTAACCTCTCTTCCTCAGTTGGTATCCTAGCAACAAGCAGACCAAACAACAAAGATTGACGACTTCGTGTCCCTCTCTGCTCTTTGCTAGTCTCTTGCACGTCCTGTTCAGAAACGCTGGTACGTAATCGGTAACGGAAACCGAAAATACGTCAGGGAAAACATATTTTCCAATTTTGTTTACCGGTTGTTTTTTTTTTTTTGGTAAACAAGAAAAATTGAAACGTTCCGTTTCGGATGGATTTTTTTTTTTTTTTTTTTTTGGTAAACAAGAAAAATTGAAACGTTCCGTTTCGGATGGCGTAGACACGGATTAATTTCCAAATTAGGTTATCCGGCAAATTACGCAACATTCCCTTTAACAGATCAGCGAATTTTGACAAAATAGATTCCTTAATTACTTCCCGGAGCCGTCAGAAGTTTATCACTTGTTGAAATTAGCCATTTTTTTTGGGGGGGGCCTGTTTGGATGGCGGCTCTAGGCCAAATTGCCATCTTTTTTTTGGCGAATTAATTAACGATATAATGGCAATTTATAGGTTTGAAACGCTTCAGTTTTCTTTAAATAGACACAATAGCGTATCGGGCATATCGTTAAACGGAGGAACCTTAAGGTAACTCATTGTCTGCGCGAGTTATTGAACCCTTTGAGACAGACAGGAAGTAAAAGTCAACGTTCCGATTCAACTCTCGTGATATTGTTTTACGTAAGATCGTTTACAGACGTAAGGTAACACTCGGAATACCAGTTTGGCTTACTCATCAAAAAAAAGAGCTCCGTTTACTCCGTGGTACCGCGTTTAAAGTTGACAGACGACTCGGAACACACGTTAGCGCTTTAAAGGAAAAAAAATATATGCGTTAAATAGAAGGAAATGCGTTACCGCAATTCCGGTAAAGTTTTTGACAGTATAAAAGACAAGCCGCCTGCTGCACCACTTCTCATAGTTGTTGACAGTTTTTCGAAAGACGGATATGAATGGACGGAAATTGATTGTCACGTGTGAAGGTGGGTGGAGAAAAATTGGTTTAGTTGTCCAATCGCGTTACACGCCGCTAAATTTAACTTTATAAAACTACGCGATTTATCGATAAGAGTATTAGTGTATTTTGTTAATACTAAATTATTATATCGTGTGTTTCATTAATTATTTAATGTTTACACCGTTACTATAACGATTTTTACAAACAAAACAAATGTTATTAGCCGTTCTTACACACGAACTTAATCCCTACACACAAACACGTCGTATTTAATGTCGCAAATCACGTGAACTGCAAACTGCAATTCGCAAATCTGGATCTTTTTTTCGATATTTTTGACACATTTAGAAAAAAATTATAATAATTAAAATTTTAGAATAAAACGCGGTTAGAATTTAATATTTTTTTTTTTTCGAGTATTTTTTTCCTTTTTTTTGAGAATTCCATTAGTGGTAGAGTATTGGAAATTACCTTTTTCCTTTCTGCTCTTCGCAAAATGGCGAAAAACCGAGTCGAACATCATTTACAGAAATTTCGGTCGTTACCGTTTTTTTTTTTTTTTTTTTTAATTATTAATAATTAAAATAATATATTTGTCTACTGTTTTTTTTTTTTTTTTTTTTGGTTAAGAATTTAATCATTTTTGATATTGGTAATGTTATTGAAAGGTTTGAATGTGAGAGTAGTAGTACTCGTTTGTAGTTTGCGATGTTTGACTGCATTACGCACCGAAAACAGCGTTTTTTAACCATACTGTACCATTAAAACGCGAGCTATCGTGTGACATCTTAACGTATTTTCGACAATACGCAATTCTATTTATAAAAATTAAGCATTAATTCTGCGCTTTAATGAACGACATTACCGCTAATATCCGCCGCTTAAAATTGTTTCTTAAACTTTAATCTGTTCTTGTTATTTCTTCGAAACTAAAATTAGCACGATTTAGCGTTTAAATTAAAGAAAAAAAAAAAGATTCTGTAAAGTTACGAGGATGCTGACGTTTCTTCTTAAAATATTCTCAAGCGCTCTTAAGTTATCTTTTTAACCTCGATACAGTGTGATTATTTTCCTTAGAGAGTCTACATTTCTATCTTTAAAATTTGTTTAAATATTCATAAAAATATTCCGAATTATTTTTTTTAATGTAATAAAGATATTAAACGCGTCTATTGTTACGTCACGCGTCGGTTGTAATAATTAGAATATTGTTACGTTGATATCATGTAATTGATTATCAAACAACAGCCAATAAACTTAGAAATATTCTCGAGTGCTCTTTAAGTTATCTTTTTAACCTCGATACAGTGTGATTATTTTGCTTAGAATCTACATTTCTATCTTTAAAAATTTGTTTAAAATATTCATAAAAATATTCTGCAGGGCCGGTTCAACATACCATCGAGTGGAGTTTTGCTATTATTATTGTAGTAAGATACTATTACTTTTTTACACATAATTTAAACGGTGATCGGACTGTAAAGGGTGCCATATTTTACGAATTTATTTATTTTTCAAAACTGACAATTCGAGGGGGCGCAACTAAAAATTTTCGCTCGGGGGCGCTAAAAGCTCTAAAGCCGTTCTGAATTATCTTTTTTTTTTTAAATACAAATATAGTTACGTAATAAAAATATTAAACGCGTCTATTGTTATGTCACACGTCAATTAGAATAATTATTACGTTGATATTACGTAATTGATTATCAAACGGCAGCAAATCAATTTCGACCATCGATGGCGATATTTATTAATTTATAACGAAATATGATTAAATTTCGATTCGTATAAATTATAATAATAAAAAAATATAGTAAATTTTAAATTTAACTAATTTTTTTTTAAGATTAATTCGTAGATCGAACGGTTTTTATCCATTTATCTAGATCAGAACTGATCTCCGTATTAAGCTCTCCATAACCGTTGGAGAATAAACAAGGCATTCTCGGACAATTTAAAAAAATTGCTGGAATTTTTTTTATATTTTTGGAGTGCTAAGCTTCAATATAAATATAAGCTAAAGCCTAGTGATAATATATTTAGTTGGTTTATAGTGGGAACGAAGCAAACAGGTGCTGAGAACAGCAGCTATTGTTGACACAATAGAAACCGTTACCTAGACAACTTCGATATTTAACCCCTAACTGTTAGGATTAATGTTGTATCGCTTAAATAAACTGCTAATATCTTGTGACTCTTTGCCTTCCGTGCCCTAATTTTTTTTAGAGCCTGAATAAACCTGAATCCTGCAAATCGTCTTTCCTGTACTGACCCGTTACGTTACAAAGAAGGGGCTGTTCTCCGTTCGATACTATTTATGATTTTTATTTTTATATAAATTTTATGTTATTTTTTTATTTTTTGCTTGTTCAATATGTGAAATCTTCACTGCTCCTTTAAGTGTGTATCTGGACGAAAACACTCCCATTTTTGGTTGCTAGGTAACTGTTGCTAAGATATTTAAAAGGCGGATCGAACGTTTTCCTTGAATATGGCAGAATATGACGATTAGCAAAATTTAAAACTGACTTGACACCTGACAATAACTTGACATATATCAGAGGTCGAATCGAAAAATTTTTAAATATTTAATAAAATTCACTCAAATATTTTTGCTTTTTTTATACAGATTTTATTTTTCTTTTGAATCACTTTATAGAATTTTAAATTATTGTAAATTATTGGGCGGAGCTCTTTTTTTTTGTCGTAACTGATAAAAATTCGTAAAATAAACATTTATTTTTTTGCGTTTTTTTACTTCAAAAGCGATTTTTTTTTAATTATTATAAATTAACAGTCGCTCTAATTGGTCGCAGAACTTTACGTATTTCGAAATCGACCAATCGCGCATTGCGGTTTTATCTGCGAAAGAAAAAGAAGTTAAAAATTCCTTACGGCATGCAAAAAAATAAAAATATATATTATTTATTTTTAGATTTTATTGTGGAATTTAATATTCTTTCAATGAGAATTAATTAAAAATAAACAATCCCGAGCGATTTAATGCAAATTTTTTTTTTCTGTTGTGCGTAATGACAAAGCGTTATAATGTTCTCTTTAACTTGATTGGTTTGACGATTCAGTTATCGTCGAAATTAACCAATAGAAGCAATGTTTAGTTTCCACTGTCGCTGTTTATTTCTTTTAATTTTCTTTTCGTCTTTAATTCTTTTTTTTCTAGTTTAAATGCATTTTAAATTCGTTTTAAAGATTTTTCCCACTTTAAAAGCCTTTCAATGAATATTAGTTTTGAAAATAAACTTCTTTGAAAATTTTCAAATAGCTTTTATAATAGAAAAACATTACGTTGTTGTTTTTTTCCTCATCCTTTAACATTATTTTTCCGATCATCTTCTTAAAAAAATTGACTTATATACCATCTTGTTTATCGGTTGTAAAAGTTTTTCATCTTTTAAAGTTGTTTGTTGCAGTTAAAAAAAGTAAATTTTAAACAATAAATTTTTTTTCGACATTTAAGAAAATTATCCGAAGGAAAACTTTTAAACTTTTTATTTTTTTATTGTCTTTAATATATAAATTTTATTTTCTGCCACTGCTAACGTTCAGGATAATTTTACTTGAAGATAGCATCAGAAGTCAGTATTAAGTCTATGAGATCCTATAAGATTATTATACTCTCCCATAGACTCAATACTGACTTCCGATGCTGTCGTCAGTCAAATTGTTAATTTTATATGATGTTTGAATTTCTTTATAGAGATTTTTCTCAGTATTAAAATCTATTTTTCTAAATGATCATTCGGAAGTCAGTATTAAGTCTATGGGAGAGTATAGTAATCCTATAGTAATAAGATTACTATAGGATCCCATAGACTCAATACTGACTTCTGATGCTGTCGTCAGGTTACTGTCGAGATGATTTGAATTTTTAAAACGGGCCAATCGAAAGCTCTCGAAAATTTCTACCTGTACTACCGATTAAAAGTGTAAATTTATGTTATTCTAATTTAAAAAAATTAAAATACGTAATTAAAGTTCTGGTTTTTTTAATATTGAAAAAAATAATCCTGTTTCAGAACGAATAACCTTTCAAAAAACGCCGATTGGCTAATCTGTCTGATTGATTTCGAAATTAACCAATAGCAGATGACATTTTAACCACTTCTGCTTCCTGCTGAAAAGTAATCATTTTAAGAAATATATTACAGTCATATCTCATCTTACGTCGTTAATTCGTTCCAAGACTCGCGACTTAAGTAGAAAAATGACGTAAGTCGAATAAGCTGTTTAAAAACGACTTATACCCTCTGTAAATAACTCCATAACGTCGCTAATAACATTTTTAAGCTTCTAAATAATTCTATAAGTTTCAATAACCAGCTCATACCCCTACTGGACGAATGATACTCTTGTACGCAGCGTAGAAAGTTGAACAAGAGTGAACTTCTGCGTAAAAACGCAGCGTCTAGCCCTATAAAGATTATTTACATCACGTTTTACGCCTGTGAAACTCAGTCTTTAATAGACTTTTATTTTTTCCTATTAACAAAAAACGGACGTAAGTCGAGGTATGACTGTATTTTTAAAATTTACAATGTATACGTAATCTAAACTATTATTGGTTAATGATTAATTTACAATATTATCCAATTATAAACTTAAATTATATTTTTATATCAAATAGATAGTTTGAAAGAAATGCTTAAACGCTATTGGTTGCAAACTGAAAGATTTTTCAAAATTATCCAATGAGAGTGAAGATTATACGTATAATATTGTTTACAGGAAAATTTCCGTTTTTAATTTTATATGATGTTTAAATTTATTGTCTAGAGATTTTTCTCAGTTTTAAAAATCTTTTTTTTTTAAAGATCATTCATTAAAAAGAAATAATTTTATAGGAAATTGTCAGGAAACTTATTTCTAACTGTTGCTTTTCCCTTGAGGTCTTTCTAGTAGCAAAACAAATCAAGTTAATTAATCTTGCTTCTTATTTGATGTTTCTTAATGAAGGTAGTCAATAGTATCAGTCAACTCGAGTCGGTAGTTCTTTATCAAACTGTACGTAGTTTCTATGGAATCACGTTATGGCGATACATGGTTGCATAATTCAATTTTTCTGATTAACCATTCATGTCTTGTCTCTTAATATATTCGACGAATAATAAATTTTGTTGATTTGAATATCATTTGATATATTTATGGATAAAAATAGCCGAAGATGATCAATAAAGGCTTTTACTCTTCTACGCTTACTCTCATTGGTTTATTTTATTTTATACGTTTTTTTCGTTTTTAAATTATCCAATCGACGTTCGAGAAACTCCTGTTTGAATTTAAATTCTTTATTTTTGAAATTTTGTTGCATTGATCTTTCTAGAATTTTATAAGTTATTCGAAATTATGATTTGCTTCATGTGTACATTCAGAAAATTTTATTTAAAATTATAACATTTTTTAATTTGATTTTTTTCGCTTAACCAGCCGCAGTAACAGATTAAATTATGAATAATTTCAATTTATTTATTTATTCGTATGGTAATTTACAGCAGGAAGAAAATATCCACAAATTAAAGACAAATTTTTATGTTAGCTAGCCAATCGACTGCTCTATCAGTCGCTCGGTGCAGTTCCTTCATTCTGGCAGTGAATTAATGTATTGGGCAGTTTTCCCACAATATGGGTCATGGTCTGGATGGCAGAGCATTCACAGTTTGGGTGATCCGTTAGGTTCCATTTTTCAAGTAGATATCTGCATCTACCATGATTAGTTCTGAATGTATTCAAGGTAGTCCATTGTTTGCGGGTAAGCCAAAATCTGGAGATTCTGAGCAGAGATCGTCAATGAGCAAGTGATTATAAACAGAAATAGTGCTCCAACGGCTACTCCACGTGTCCTCGGGGAAAAAATTATAGAGTCCAAGAGATGACCCTTGCACCAGAAGAGTTTTCGAGAGAGGAAAAGGTTTTTGGGAGGATTGTTAAGAATAGTTGATATAGGCTGCAAAGGATCAGATTTTAAGTTTATGTATTTTTTTCCTTGTTTAAAACACTATGATAGATCTAAATTTTATCGGAGACATTTTTGTATCGGCAATTTTGAAAAAAACACGTGGTATTTTAAAAATTTGATTTCACCTAATGAAGTGTACGAATTCAATTTTTATGTTTTCCTCTTGACACCGTTTACTGATTTTAATGAAATTTATCATTTCGTATACGTCTGTTATAATAATTTATTTTTGAAATCTACCTTAAAGATTTAAAATGGATATATTTTAGTTATATATCTTTTCATTCATTTGACAGATCGTGATAATAACTTGATATATGGCATTTCTATTGAATGAGTACTAAAATATGCAAATATCATTCACTTTTTTAAAATATTCCTTAAAATTTTTATGTTATGCACAAGGCAGTGGTGTTATTCAACCGGTTCGGCCGTACAAGTTGTTAATTTTTTAATATCGTTTAATTTATGTAATTTTGTTAATATTGTTCTATCTTCTACAGTTCTTAATTAAACGTAAATAAAAGTATTTAATAAATTTCTTCAAGACCCCCTTCTACATCAAATTTGAGCGAACTGGTTGTAAAATAATTTGAATATCACCACTGCCACAAGGTCACGCTTACTAATTTATTTTAGAAAAAAATAATAATAATAAAAATTGGTTTTTATTTTTCTAAATTTCAGAACAAGTAATTTTGTAATCAAGAAAATCGAATTTTATGATAAATCATTTTTTGGCAGACTTAATTAAAATTATTATTTTTTAATTTTTGGTGCATATCTTTGACTTATTACAGGCCCTGAATTCTTCTTCTGGTTTTCAAAGTGCTGCCCGAGAATTATTAGAGTGGTGTGGTGACGCTCGAGCCTTTCAGAAAGTGTTCGAAAACAATTTAATTGGCTGCTTAACGGTATGTATTATTACGATTTCTTTAAGAATTTCGCTTGCATGAATAGTCTTTAATATTAATTAAATGCCGTATAATATTTATCCCGAAAATCGCGGCGAATAATCGACAATAACGCGAACTATCGCGAATAAATATTACTATCAAAATTGCTGTTGATAAAGAAAATAACATAAAATTAACGAGAAGACAATAACTTTTAATAATAGAAAAAATTAACATTATCGTTAGATGTATTTGTTGCAGAAATTTTCTTCTCAAATATTTACTGAAGAGAAAAAAAAATAAGAGAAACCTCAACGATGAATGTTGTAATCGTCGAATCGGAAGCGCGGTCACGTGACGATCGATATTTGAACCTGTAACTGGCAACATGTGCTGTTTAGTTGGTGACGTCGGAAGCTAGTGTGAGACTCCTCCGAAATAGTTCCCTTTGGTGTCATAAATGGGCACAGTGCAGTGTAACGACGTAACCGCGGTAAACAGAACGTTGCCGTTGTAAGTGTAACGTCAACGGGTAAACACGCGTCAAGTGTTACAAAGCGAAAGTTGATAGTTCATCCAAGTGGTAGGAAAAAGAAACAGGAAAAAAATAATTCAACCTATTCCTTTCTCCGACATAGAAAAAGAGAGAGAGAAAGGGAAAAATTTTGATTGTTTTCGTATTTTCTTCGGTTGACCGAACCGAATTTCCTAAAAATGATGATGATAAAAAATAATGTTTGAAGCCAAAAAAAAAGTTTGTTTATTTTATCAATGAAGCAAGCGTTCTCGTACAATAATTGATGTAATGTCAGGAAAACGAACAGAAAATTGGTAAACGAGAGAACGCATTAAAACGAAATAGAGAAAATCGCAACGTGAGATCGTTTTAATTATAATTATTAATGAAAGCGACGGAAAATCGCTATGAATGATGACTGCGCGAAAATGACAAAAATTCATAAAAATGTTAGTTTATAGTGAAACCGACAAAAATTGCATTTTTTGAAAAACGCAAAAATATGTTGAGTTTATTTTCTATCGGTTTCTGTCAGTTTCTATCGTTTTTTCCTGTCAGTTTCATTATAAAAACACATTTTGCTTTTTTCCTGTCAGTTTCATTATAAAAACACATTTTGCTTTTTTTCTGTCAGTTTCATTATAAAAATAAATTTTCCTTTTTTTTTTTGTCAGTTTCACTTTAACAGATCGGTTTATAACGAAACTGATAGAATATGTATTAATTTTTAAACAACAAAACTGAAATAAAATTCACAACACGTGATTATTTTATAATGAAATCGATATAAAAATCGCCAAGCGATTTTATAATAACGAAACTGATAGAAAATCGCTTTATAATGAAAATCGCGACGTAATGTCGCTTTACGGTTACAGACGTATTTAAACGAACGAAACTAATAAAAATGCGAAATATTCGCGAATACTGTCTCCTAGGCCCTATTTTGTGAAAAGTAAACTATTATATAAACAATGGGTCCCATTACGTCACACTGAGCTAAATTCGTTCAATTACTCCCGAAACATCCGAACAATCTAACGAATCAACTCGTTGCCAACTAAAAGGGTTCCGGAAAAGGGGGAAGAGGGTTGCATCTTCGGAAATAAATAGGAAGAGGGCGAGTCCATTGTGAACAACAAAACTTTCCCATCCGTAAGTAACATTAGCTCATTTAATTACAGACATAGTAATTACTCAGTGAGAAGGACGGATTAGTTGTGTTGGCAAGCCATTCTGATGACGGGCCACACCTAAAAGGGGCCGTTTCCCCCCTCCTTCCCTGGGGACCCCTTTGACTACCAAATCTTCTAATTGGTGGCAGTCGTTGCAGTTAGAACGGGTGCAGCAATTACGTTGATGGAAGGAACGAGATTCATAATAATCTTACCGAATTTTCGGTAAAAGTTAATCTGTTATGTCTTCCGAAAGTAACCAGAAAAGCAATGTTACTCAGTGGATAACTCTTTTAGGGGAATCAGACTGAAAGCGTTCATATATTAACGTAAAGGAGACTTTGTTATCCAATTTTCGAGTAAACCTTCTCTAATTCGGAATCTTAAAACGTGTTTGAATCCCAACAAAACACTAGAAATCTAGTTAAAGTTTTGCGTATTGTTGTGTGTTTGTGTGAGTGTATTACACATATATATGTGTTTTTTTCTAGGTCGTCAGTCGTGTGGCTACTCAACGCGGGTTCGATCTCGATTTGGGTTATCGTCTGTTGGCAGTTTGCGCCGCCCAAAGAGATAAATTGTCTCCTAAATCTGCAGGTGAGTTATGTTATTTTCCTCCGTGTTAACCTGTTTATATAAACTTAAAAATATATCTCGGATATTCCTGAAGGTTAAAGGTAGATTTAAAGAAAGTTAAAAGGGATTAAATCTTAATTTGTCCATCATGGTGATGGACAAATTAATTGTTAATCCTTAGCCAATCTTACTTATACTTGTTGATACACATCCTTGACAAAGGTTCGAGTCTAATTTGTGTTATCAAGGGATAAATATTCAGCTCTATAAATATTTACGACTTCCTATTTTGGTTTGTGTGACGTATGTGAGTTTCCTACGCACAGGAAAATGTCCAGTTAACTGCTATTAAGACTCAGAGAATTCTCTTGTTAGCAATGAATATATAATCACGAGTTATGTTCAATTGGTGTGAAGATCCGAAACTAAATCATTTCCGGATCCTCAACTAGTGTTGCGTCATGGGAAAACTTCAATATCCTCCTCCCAATGACGTAAATCTTATTAGAGAAGAAGCATAGTCTGTTGTCTGTTGTGTTAAAATTATCACCCGAAATTCTGCCTGTCTAGCCATGTTACTGTAGCAGTAGTTGATACGTTCGGAAATTAGTTATTCAGTCCGTGCCATCGTGTGCAACTTGTAACACGGTTAATTCTGAGTGTCACGTGGGAATTCCCTCTGTCAAAAGTTGTCAACCTGGACGCATTCGCTTTGTTAGACGTGGTGAGGTGAAGATCGCCAGCAGGGGAAAGAGCAGGAATCCCATGATTGATTGTTGTGTATTCAATGCCATCGTTCAGACTTCTGGTAACGATTTAAAATTCAATTTGTCAACGATCATTTCGGATAGTTTTCTCGAGAGATTCGCCATTTTCTACCCTTCTGGCGATATTTTGCCACCAATTTCTACATAGAAAATTGGAATAGAAGCGCACTGTGAATGGAATAGTTTACCAAAAATTCTTTCCTGTCCCTGAGATATGATATTTTTGTTGGCATGAATAATGGTTAGTTTTGGAGATATCGTGCCACTTACAAAAGTGCTAAAATTGCGATCGATAACTTTGCAAAACGGAGAGAAAAAAAAAAGAAATAAAAAAAAAACCCACCCCGTGAAACCGCTTCACTGCTTGACGTAATGAGTGTAGTGAAAAAGCAACCCACAGGGGCAAGTTGATAAATGGCTGTTTTGACTACTTGTCAGTTTTATCCACTCTAGGAGTAAGCGTGACATGTAAACAACAGGTTACACCATGCGTAACAAATCTTTCCTTTATTGGTTATTGAAATTTATGATATTTAACTCGCTTGCCAAAACTTAATCAGCATATTTCAACTTATCGATAGTTTTCCTCGAGAAAGTAAGAAAAAAAAGAGTCAGATTTTTATCCAACATCCTCACAAATTTCAGAAATTTCTTTCCTATTCCTCACTTCTTTATGAGGAACATTTTATTATTCCTCTTCCATTTCTGTAGAGAGAAAAAATAAAATCTTAATAAAAGAAACGTTAAGATTCTCGGAACTTACAATGATTCTTCAAAAAAGAGAAGATCTGCTAAAAATAGAAAGTGTTTTCGAGAATTTCATTCCTGAGATTCTTTTGGTTTTTCGATCCTCGGCTTTCGTAACGTCTTTAAATTTCTTGTTACTATCGGTTTTCTTATTAAAATCATTTTAAACTTCCTCTTAACGACTTGATACTTTATCTTTCTTTTAAGAAATTTTAAATGTGTATATTTTTATTATTTTAATGATTAACTTTCATCTCAAGATTTTCTTTTTTATGATTTTTCGTGTCATTACTATATTTGACATCTTTTCAATACGCTTCAGTTCTTCTTTCTGTATTTTTTCCATTATTTAAACCATCTTTCCTAGATCTTCACTATTTGACCCCACATAAATTTCAATTGTCCAGAACATCTAAAACCAGTGGATTTTTCTATTTTATTAGTGATGTAATAAAACAGAAAAATCCACTGACCAAGAATAAGAGTTAACAGTATATTTATTTTAGTAGGTTATCAATAAACAAAATATCTTTAATGATTTTCAAACCAATATATATTAATACCTTATTTAAGGTTAACAAGAACTTATTTAGGACAACTGAGAATACCAACATAAAAAATCATCAGTTTATGGACAAGACATCAGCATAGACTATAACCATAGGAAGAATAATAATCTCAACAATTCTTCCCACACTCTGATAGCAATCCACTTAATGACAATAAATATTACATAAAAACTATTTAATCTTTTTTTTTCTAAATTATTAATTATAATTTTAATTTTATACATTTTTTTTATACTAATAACTTACTTAAAAACATTTCTTTAATTTTAATTATTTCAATATTTATCATATTGGTTAGTAACCCAACAACATAGACTAATAACTTACTTAAAAACATTTCTTTAATTTTAATTATTTCAATATTTATCATATTCGTTAGTAACCCAACAACATGGCATTTTTCATGTAAGTTCCTCACATGCATATATATGAAATCCAGCAAGACCTGATAAAAACTTCCAAATAAATAATTATGGTTATTATTTTAAGGGTCTTATAATGCTCTTACTCAGTGTTTCTCAAAGTGGGCGATATCGCCCCCTTGGGGAAGCATGAGACGTTAAAGGGGCATCGAGTAGAAAGTGGGCGATGGGGCATGACTTGCCATGCTTCCTACCACCGACTTTCTATTTGATGCCCCCTTTAATGACCCAATCGCCTTCCTAGGAGACGATATCGTCCACTTTGAGAAAGGCTGCTCTAACTTATATCATATAGAACTGCCATATTTATAATCTGACTTTATTGTCTTACTTTGTCTGATATATAATATAATAAAGTATTAATATGTTCATTATGGATTGATTCTAGAAAAGGTGATATAAAACTGTATTAACTAACAACAAAAAATGTAAATATCATATGAGATTAGTCTGAAAATAGACATTTATTTTGTTGAAAAAGTGTAAAACTGAGTATTCTCATGCACCTAAGAAAACAAATGTTGAAACTTGCTAAACAGAGGTCCGATGATTTGTATTTCCTGAGGAGACTAAAGGTTGGTTCTCACTAGCGCAGTAGTGGTATTTTACCACTTTACTTTTCCGCTGCCGAAAAACTGCTCAGTAGTTCACACTAATGCAGTACATTATCTTGAAAGTACAATTATGGGAAAGCTGTAAAGACTTCCCACATTTTGGTAGACATAGAATGCCAATATTTTGATCATTGTACATTCTACGATTGTGATGGAAAATAAAGTAAAAGTTTCTGTTTTACGTTATTGATAACCGAACAACCGGCCATGTTGAAATATGTCATAAAATTGTGGAGTGTTGCTATTGATCGAAAAACAGAACAGTCAGTTACTGTGGCGGTTGAAGCTGCTTTGACTCCAACTGCCGCCAAAAATCCGCACCTCAAACCACTCTCTGACCACGTAAAATGACGTCGGAAGGCGTTTTTCCACAATGAAACGATTCTAATAAGAACCAACGTTAAAAGTTGGCACAGTTAAACAATAGTTGTTGTATGGCTAAAGGATGGTTTGATGTTCAAAAATATAGCAGGGGAAAAGTGAATCTGTGTCTGTTTCATTGGTGGATGTCCAACAAAGATGAAACAATGTTGGAAGATTATATAAAAGAAAAAGAAGATAAATGTTTTTTTCTCTTATGTATTCCACACAATCCAGGGTTGAATAGGTTTCTCCTCTGTTTGTGAAAAATCAGTCTCATTGAAATTGTCAATCTCATTCTTATTCTATTTATAGGTCATTAAAATCTAGTGTTTAATTAATAATTTCATCAAATGTTAGAAATGTTATACAAATGTACAAATGTTACAAATATACAAATGTTAGAATGTTAAAATAAAATTAATATTTTATTTTAACATTCTAACATTTGTATATTTAAACTTTAAATTTGTTCTGTTTTGGCATTCTTATGTTCGACAATCTCTATATGTAAAGTATAGCTGATGAGGACTTAATAAAGTTGAAAGCGCTACTAAATTTATGTGTAAATTTTTCCACTTTGAATCAGTGCTAGCTTGAACAGTATTATAATTCAGTTAAGTGGAAAGTTCCTTTTTTAACGTTTAATAATTTCAATTATATTTTATTCTTTTATTGCCTTGTATTTCTGTTTTCTTGTTTATTTAAAACCTGGGAGTGGTCAACTGCAGAAGTCTTCTCCACCATACAAAAAAATATACAGTCGAACCTTTCTAAGTGGATCAACTGGATCAACCTGGATAAATGGATAATCTGGTTAAATGAATCAAATTCTCATAGTCCCATTTTGACTCCATACAGTTTAATGTTTAAGGAGTCTGGATAAGTGGATACTGCATAAATGGATAATATCAGTTAAGTGATATTATCCATTTATGCAGTAGGATTTTTAACATTAAATAATGTTTATGCCATGGATATATACAATTTTAGACAATAACTGAAGTGAAATGCTAACTGTGATGCAAAGTTGAGAGAATTAAAAATTACAAGCATTTTCAAGTTAGTTTTCATAATATCTTGAAAACTAAAAATGTTAGACATAAACAAAAATTGTTGCCCTTTGAGAACTCTAGAAGGATGTGTAATTGGCTTTGAAATCAAGTGTTTAGTTTTTGAGAATTGAAGTGAAAGGAAATATATATTCCTCTGTTATGAAAAGTAATTCCAGTTTACTGTACAATGCATTTTGTTTGCATAAATTATAAAAAATTGAGAATGTAAACCAGTATGAAAGTAAAACTACATACAATACTATGCAAAGTTTTATTAATTGATGTGAAAATTTATACAGTATGTGCTATATATACATAACATCGAAAGTTGCATTGTGCAGTTGGCAAATTGTCCATGACTGCCAATTTGCCAATTGCACAATGTTTTATTATTTATAGATAATAAAAATCTTGTCATAAATTATATAAATGGTGTTTTCTGTTATATGCATGCTAATTTATCGAGACTGCCAATTTGCCAATTGCACAATGTTTTATTATTTATAGATAATAAAAATCTTGTCAAATTATATAAATGGTGTTTTCTGTTATATGCATGCTAATTTATTGTCACTGGTTAAGTGGATATTCCCTTGTCAGTCCGAAACCGATTCACTTAGAGAGGTTTGACTGTGTCAATATTAAAGAATTTTTTCTAAATTATTAGATTTTTTCTAATATATACATAAAATTTTGTAATGCATGAAAAGGAGCTGAGAGAAAAGTTTCACCATTTGAAATTTCTGCACTTTATCACTTATTCAACAGAATATTTGTTTTGATAATTAATCATTTCTAAAAATAGCTCATTATTTTGTGATGCTGAAGTTGCCAAGTTTGCATTGCTTTGCAGTGTGTATAAATAAAAACTTAAATTTTTAATTATATTTATAAAGGAAGATTTTTGATAAATTTCTTCATTTTAGATATAAGTATCCCTTCTATAACATTGTAGATAGGGACCTGAAAAGCACTGTGTTGTGTGAAACTGTGCTATATGAAAAGGAAGCCGAACACCTTCCGCTTAGGTACAAAACTTTATGGAACCGACTGTACATGTACAATAGAATGGCTAAGTTACACACTTAATGAAATGACTGCCATGGTCATATACTATGGTGCTATTAATGCAAATATTGCTGTTGCAGCTTGACTTTATTAAGAAAGACATCCAAACAGCAGATAGCTCTCAGCACAAACACTTACATCAATCATACATTGGTTCCTTGAAATTGGCAGAGTTCTACAACATCCAAGATCGGGTTGCCCACAAACACCAATGAGGCCACAACAACTTTCATCCTTGCATCTGTTGCTATTAATCTTCATTTAAGCAGTAAGGTGATTGGTGTATGCTATTATTTTGTTCTGAATATTCTACATATTCATAGATTTCATCCTTATCATGTTCAATTTATTGATTTGGGATTTATGTTTTGGTATTGATTTGTTATTTGCATATCAGAAATAAGTGTTAACTTTTTGCATTTAAAAATGTTTTTGTGTCATTTTTGAATGAATTATTCATGTGATTTTGATGTTTTTTTGTGTTGCTGTTTTTTAGTGTGTTCAGAATTGAATGCTAAACAAGTTTGTTATTGGAAATTTTTCTTTATCTGTTATGGTTTGAGATGGGATTTGCTAGCATACTCATTTGCATAATCTGCTCATTTGTAGGTCACCATCAGATAGCCTCACCAATGATTTTCTATTTGTGGCATTAATAGATTTTTGAAATCTATGATAGTTATCAAATTATTTAGCAAGGTACAAACTTTTCTTCCGCCCTATTATATGACAAGAAATTTTATTGATATCAATTTATTCAAACACTAGTTCATTACCTATAAGCATTCAATTTTAAAATAAAAAAAAGATTAAAAATAAAAAATGCTAGTATTAAAAAAATTTTATTCTTTAATATTTTTCTTCTCAGTATTTATTTCTTTTATAGTTTGTATAATGAAATTTTGCCTCTAGAATAAATATTATAACATCTCTTGTTTCTGTTATTTTATTTTACTTGTGATCGGGAAAAATCGAGGTGAAGAGTAACAAAGTACAGACATCCCACGCTCGATCTCCCACCTTCTTTGGAATTTTTCTGACTCCGTCTCCATTCGGGGGGGGGCAATTCGTGCTTTGATGTAGAAGTATTTAAAACAATTGTAAAAAAGTAAAAATAGTCATTTACCTTTTTCAATTAATTAATTGACAGTATCTAGTGAGAGAAAGGCATTACTTTTCAATATTTATTATAACACAGTAAAAATAAAATTTTTTATTATTGATTTATTTTTTCAGTAATTTATTTTTGCACATATTCTCTCTTTATTTTAATACTAAAATATTTCTTTATTATTGAATCATTTACATTGCTTTTTTCATTGTACATAAGTGTAAATAGTTTAATATATTTTTTGTATATAAATTGATATGAATAATTTTGATAAAATTTAATCATCATGAAAAAGGGAAAATATAAATAATGATATTTAACATAGAAAGCAGAACTAAACTTCAATTCTTTTATTGCTGGAAAAATTATTCAATATGCATTTCATTTTCATTGAATAAAAACAAAAGTCACATCCTCAATATACAGATTATAATTATAGTAAATCCCCAACTTATGCAGTTAACTCATCCAAAAAAATTCCATTTAAAATCAAAAATTGCATAAGTCCAAAAATGCTTAAATTTAATATGCAAATATTTTTCTGCATTAGCAAACAGAATGATCAAATGAAATTTATGAGTCTACTTTAACCATGCATAAGGAAATTTAAAGCCATAACTAATATTTTTGCATAAATGTAAAAATTGTTTAATGAATTTTTCATTACCTTTTATGGAAATTTAATAAAAATTAGAAGACTTATACATGCACATATCTATAAAACTGCATAAGTCAAAACTATGTAAGTCAAGGACCTATTACTGTATCTATAAAATAAGTTTTCTTACCATCTTCATTACTAGAATTTTCACTAATACTATGATTATCTTCTGAACTAGAATTTTCCTCGTCACTACTAGATGGCTTTGGTGGTTGTGGAATTAGTTGTGTTGGTTTGGGAATACTTTTTAAATGTTCTCTTAGTTCATCACTGAAAAGTATAAAATAATTTATTATTATTAAATATAAATTTACTTGATGAACTAGTTCAATTAAATTTCTTATAAGTATGTATACATCAAAGTCAAATTGACAAAAATACAGCAAATGTGAAGTTTGGTTTTGTTTGGTTAGGGGCATAAAGTCCTTATGGGCAAAACTGCCCCAAATACTGTGTAAATATTCGAAAGGTAGAATTAAAATAAATATAAAAAATATTATAAAGTAAAATTAATAAAAGAACAAATAGAGTAACAGGAGAAATATAGAGCTAAACAAGGTAAACATAACAATGGTGTAAAATGCCATATTAAAACAAACAGTAACAAGATATATACACAGGTAGGCCTCGATTAGTGCGAGTTTGAATAATGTAATATTCGATTAGTGTGACTTATAAAAATGATACTGTTTTTCAGTTAGTGTAAGCAAATATTCGATTAATGCAAGTTGTAAGCATAGACCACTCTTACAAACAAAGGTTCATAATGCGAGTTGTAAGCATAGACCAGTTTTACTAACAAAGGTCCATTTTAATGCAAGTTGTAAGCATAGATCAGTCTTACTAACAAAGGTCCATCCCATTTTATGATATCAATTAACAAATTAATGTTAATTTTCGGTTAGTAAAACTGGATGAGGAGCAGTCCAAGAACAGCTACTTGGCTTTGAAGGGGTGAAACACTGAAAAATGGATCTTGAATACTTTAGTAAGCATGTTTTTATAATATGACATTTTTACATAATTATTACTTTTACTTATAATAATCCGTACATTTGGGCTTTGCTGTTAGCTATTTAACATTACTATTATTGATATTGGGCTTTTTGCCTTTAGCTATTTAACATTACTATTATTCAGCTTTGTCATCGTATATACAAACAGTATAGTACAGAATTTTCTTTTAAAAAGTATTGAAATGATTAAAGGAAGAACACTTTTGATTATAAAACAGGAAATGAAAAAAGAAGAGGTTAGTGATTACAATAGAGCAAAAAATGGATGTGATTGAGCAACATAAAAGCGGCACTCAACTTTTGCTTTTGATTTATTATAAATTATTCATATTTTATTATTATATACTTACAAATTCCAAAACATTTTACAAAAAAATTTTTTATAAATACAATATGTAACTGACTTTATATACTGTATTTTTAATTGTACTTATTTCAAATAATATATATTATTATGGACTAATACCAAACATTTTGTTATCAATTTTATTAATTCATTTAACAATTTACAACATTGTGATAGATTCTATATATTATTGTTATATTTAATTAGAATTTTTATTTAACATTATTTTATGATAAGTAAAATTATTCTGTAATTTTTAAAATCAGAAATGAGGAATTTCTCAAGATAGTTTGCAATTTTCATAATGTACATAAATTTGAGAAAGAAAATAATTTGTAAAATGTAATATTCAAAATGATTCTATTTTTTTCATTAATAAAAATACAATAGTTTCTTTTTTATAAAAATTCATAATAAATTATTTTTTTTAAATGATATTTATTTTTGATTATTAGATATTCTGCAACATGTTTGGTGTTCTTATCCTTATAGCAATAATCAATTATTATCTCATTGGACCTACAATAATTTTAGCAATTATATTTGTATTTATTCGACGTTTCTTTATTGCAACAGCAAGAGATATCAAACGTTTGGATGGAGTTAGTAAGTGATTTGATTACTATTATCTTAAACAGTAAAAATTTTAAATATTTAAGAATTTAAAAAATTTATTAATTTGAATTATTAGATGATTGCCAATTATTTTTGATTTATTTTAATTTTAGCTCGAAGTCCTGTTTTCTCTCATCTCAGCACATCACTTTATGGTTTAGCAACAATAAGAGCATTTAGATGTCAGAGATCATTTGAAATAGCATTTGATAAATATCAAGATAGACATACATCTGCCTGTTTTTTGTTTTTAGCAGTAACACGTTGGTTTGGCATACATCTTGATTGGCTCTGTGTTTTGTATATTGTTACTGTCACAGTTGGTCTTATTCTAGCTCCAGGATGTAAGTTGATAAAAATTATTGAATAATAATATATATTTTATTTAAGAATGCAAATTTAATACTGTTTAAAAATTAGTTTCTTTAGGAGGTGAAATTGGACTTGCCATTTCTTCTGCTTTAGCTCTAAGTGGATCTTTCCAGTGGGGGGTAAGACAATCTGCTGAAGTAGAAAGTCAGGTGATTAGATAATTGAACTTTTATTGAATATTTATATTAAAAAGTTTTAAATAAATAAAAATATTTTTCCTATTATTTAAACCAATATATTTATAGATGACATGTGTGGAACGAGTACTTGAATACAGTAAATTGCCTTCAGAAGCTGCTTTGATGTCATCTCCAGATAAGAAACCACCTCCAGATTGGCCACAGAAAGGAAAAATTATATTTGATGATGTTTCCTTACAGTATTCACCAAATGATCCACCAGTTTTAAAAAATTTATATTGGCATGTTAAACCACAAGAAAAAATAGGAATTGTTGGAAGAACTGGAGCAGGAAAAACATCAATGATTGCAACTTTGTTTCGTATGACGGAACCTACTGGCAATATTTATATTGATGGCATAATCACTCGCGATATCGGTTTGCATGATCTTCGGAGCAAAATTTCTATCATTCCTCAGGTAATTAATTCATATAAATATAAATAATCATCTTAATATTTCATTTGAAAAAGATTCAAATTATTTTTATATTTTGGATTCAATAACACGTAATAAAATTATTTCTTATTGCTTAAAAGAATCAAATTTCTTTAATATTTCATAAAGTAATTTTATATTTATTTGGAGATTTTTCTCCTCTCCGTCCTTACTCACAAAAGCGCCACATATCCGCGTTTTTAGCTACTGTATATAGAAATATCCTGACGCCACAGTCGCTCCACGGACCCCACAATAGTATATATTTTGTACAATTAATGTTTTTACATCATCACATTAATTTTATATAAATAAACAATCAAATTGTTATAGGTTTTTATAAATTATATTTTATACACTATATAAAAGTAACATTATCTGTATTTACAACTATGCAATTTCTGTAGTATAAAAACATTTTCTTACAGTAACCCTCAATTTATGCCAGAGTTAGATTCCACCATATTAGTTTGTAATTCAAAACTTCATAATTTGAGGTAAAATTACTATAGAATATAATGAGATATGTTTCAAAACTGAATAAAGTTCTATAAACTGGCCAATTACATTAATTTTTGACAAAAGTACACACAAAAAATGAGATTGTTTATTGGCAAAAAATATATGTACTTTACAAACAAAAAATTCATCAAAGATAAATTAGGGTTGTCAACAAGCCCAATCAAATGAAGATGTCTACTAAGATGACAATGCCCTGTAACAATCCTAACTTCATGTTTATTCAGTGAAAGCAACTCTTTAGTTCGCTGAGCAGATGCACCCAAAATGAGAGCCTTCACATGCCTAAGACCAGAAATAGACCTCCAGGAAATGAAATGCAACCAGTCCTTGACGACCCATCCAAAAGCATTGGGTCCAAAAAAGGGGCGAGAAGCCCCTTCCTTGGCAAGCCCATCAGAGTCTCATTGCCCTCAATCCCCTTGTGCCCCGGCACCCAAAAAAGCTGCACCCTGTTCTTGGTGGCCAGTTCCTCAATGAGAAGACGACATCCCAAACAAGCTTAGAAACAAAGCAGGAACTATCAAGTGCTTTAAGAGCAGCCTGACTATCAGATAAGATGTAAATATGCTTACAAGCATAACCCCTATCAAGAGTAATTCTAACACAAGCAGAAATAGCAAAAATTTCTGCCTGAAAGACAGTGGCAAACTGTTCAAGGGAATAGGAATAAAGCATCTACGTCCCCTTGCAGTAAACCTCTGCCCAAACTCCAGTAGTGGTTCTAGAACCGTCCGTAAAACATACTAAACCACCCTTGATACTGCACCCAAATCCCCCTCCCCAGCTTTCTAAACTGGGAAAAACAACAGTGAAGAACCGAAAGAAGTTAAATCTAAATACCATGTAATCCTTAACCCCATCCCAAGAATGTTACAGTGTAATCTGTCCCACTCAAAGGATAAATGCTCCACTTTGTGGGTTCAAGAAATCCCTCTCCCAGAAGAATGGAGTCTATAATAGTCCTCTTGGGCACTCACCTCAACAAATAAATGCAAAGGAGGAATGCCCAAGAGGACTTCAAGAACAGCAGTAAGAGCAGTCTTCATAGCCCCAGTGATGCTCAAACAGGCCAACCTTTGAATCTTTCAAGGTTCAGTCCTGCAAGTCTTAAGTAAAACCCTTTGCCACCAAATAATGGCAGTATAAGTAAGAATGGGTCTCACAACCATGGTATATATCCAAAACAACAGCCCTGGCTTAAGCCCCTAGTCTTACCCAAAATACCCCTGCAAGCTCAAAGAGCCCTTCAGGACTTCCCAACAACAAACTCAACATGTGGCTTCTAAATCAAACCCTTGTCAAGCATAATGCCAAAGTATTTGACTTGGGTAGAAAAGTGCAACCTTTTACCAAAGAAGGTCAGCTCAGTTAACCCTACTAACTGTCTTCGAGTAAAAGGCACGATAACAGTCTTAGCTGGATTAACAGACAATCCAACCCTATTACACTCATCAGAAACTGTATTAAGAGCTGTCTGAAAGACCTCAGATACAGTCCTGGGAAATTTCCCCACTACAATGAGGGCTATGTTATCAGCTTTTCCAGCAGTGAAGAAACCCTTCCCATTGAGTAAAGCCAACAACTCATTCACCACAAGGCTCCAAAGAAGGGGAGAAAGCACCCCCCCTGTGGACAGCCCCTGTCAGTGAGAATCTTAACTACCTCATCATAGAGTCTACTGAAAACAACTCTATGCCCCAGCATGAGCCAATCCAACGAATAATCGCCAAACTGACTCCATGTCTGAATTTGCTCAAAAGCCCCTTGAATACCAAGAAAATCACCAAAGGCAATTTCCTTGTACCCAATAGCCCTCTCAGTGAGTGATAACTCATGAAGAGCATGTTTAGTCAATTTGCCAGATTGATAGGCAATTGACTGTGAGCACTTCAATAAATTATTTAATTTTTTCACTTTAAACTAGTGCATGTTTTTAAGTATAATCTTGCTTTCTAAGTGAAAGATCCTACATATTAGTAAATATTTCTTGTTATTATAATTATATTTTGAGCCAGTTTCTAATCCTGGAACTCAGCGTCATGGATCCACATGCCAAAATTTGTGTTAAGGCACATAATTCTGACAATTCGATGACATCTTTTACCAGCACAATGCCCCCACGGTTCTGACATATAGATATTCTTCTAATTACAAACTTTAGCATATATGAATACACGTATTTATCATTTTTTGAAAAATTCAAAAGATTTTCTAATTTTTCAATGTGTATGGACAGCTTATAATAGTCTCCAAACTAACATCACAATATATTTTATGCAGATTTAACAGTGTTTAATTAATTTTGGTATTTTTTTTCATCATTGTTTCCAAAAATATATAATATTCTGTAAGTAATGTCCAATTAAAATTGATTGTGATTAATTTTTATTATAAGGTGTGTTCAGATGAAACCCATTCGAAATATGCCACATGATTTGACATTTCAGTTTTGGAATGTAGATGTTAAAGTGAAGCTGTATGTGTGGTACATGTGGTGTTCTTAAATTGTACAATTGCACAAGTGCACAATTTAAGAATGTGTGGCACATGTGGCATAATGTTAAAAATAGCTGATATGATTGAAAACCTGTCCAATCAGGATATGCAAGTTGTAATTCAGTTTTTAACAACTGAGGGATGCAAGACAGTGAGGCCAATGGGTGTCCCACATGCTGAGTGAACACCACAAAGAACAGCAAATGGATCTTAGCTTGCAGCAATTGATGTGCTACTACAATGAGAGTGAACAATTCCTGTGATGTATAGTGGCAGTAGATGAAACATGGTGTCATCACTTTGAACCAGAAGGAAAGTCCATCAGCATGAAGTTCACCCACACCAAAGAATTCAAAACTGATGTTTTGAATCATCAGCAGCTATCAAAATACAGCAGTCAGCTGGAAAGATTATTCCTTGACATACAGGGACCCATCTTACTAGAGTTTAAGGGCTCCTCGCTACAATCAATGTCCAGTGGTACACCCAAACACTCAAAAATCTGCATAAGGCTATCAAAAATAAGTGACCCAGCCTGCTGTCTTCAGGAATTGTCATTCTCCACGAAAATACATGGCTGCATATCATCAAAGTTGTTGATGCATTAGCATAGGAAGTGGGAGGTCCTTCAACATTCTGATATAGTCCAGATTTGTCACTGTGTGACTCTCATCTTTTAGGGCCATTAAAGAAATTCCTAAAGAAACAAAGATTTGCCACAAATAAAATGGTAATGGATGCAATTAAGAGCTGGTTCAAGCAACTAAAATCTTTTTTTGTGGATAGAATTTGCCACCAACCCAAACAATGGGATGCCTGCATAAACACCAAGAGTGACTTCTTCTGAGAAACATTGTATGCAATAAGCTTCATTAAATATTATTTTTTCTACTTGCTTATGTTTTGTCTTTCCTTTCTTTGTCCAATAGCTACACATCTTGAACAGGTTTCATTTAAACATGCCTTATAAATTATTAAGAGCTTTCAGAATTGCTTAAAACTATTAAATGTTTTTCTTTGTGTGAATTTCTAAAATATTCAAAATAATTAACATTTTCTACCTTTTTTATATATAGACAAAAGAGACAAGTTCAATTTTTTAGGTAAAACTATTTATTAATTATTTTAAATTCTATTCTCTGTTGAGCTGGCTATGATGGATTCCACTGTATTTCAGTTTCTTTAAAAAAGTAAATAAATAGTTCTCCTAAAAAATCAAACTTGTATCTATTGTCTATATTTCTAAAATATCATCATTGAAAAATATTCAATCTTAAATTTTTCAGAACTTTAATTCTCAAACTCTTTTGCAATATCTAGAATTTTTTCATGATTTTACAATTGGTACATCTATTAGTTTTTATACTACTGCTATATGATATCATTAATGTTAAAAATCAATAATTTTAATTTATCATAACTTACCCCATACATCAGATTTAGTAGAAAATTTATTATAAGCAAGGCCTTCTGGAGCAGTCCACTTGATAGGAAATTTAGCACCAGCATGAGCTGTATAAGTATCATCTCTCATCAAACGTGCTAATCCAAAATCAGCTACTTTTACTAAGTGATTCTCACCTACAAGACAATTCCTAGCTGCCAAATCCCTAGAGTTAAATTTAATTAATTTTTTTTATAAATGATGTTTCAAATACAAGAGTAAAAAGCTTCTGAAATATTATATAAAAAAGTTATATTTACAATAATTGACATTATTATGTTTAATGACTGAAACATAGTGAACTAAGTCGGATAGATAAAGAGAATATAATATGTTTATTTGATAACTAAATACTTTCCAAGACACTTTTATTGATGTTGATCTGGGTGGTTACTGCATTATCATAGAAAAATTTTTAATTTTGGTTTATATACAGTGAGGGTTGTAGAGCTGGATAGCAAATGATCTGAATCCGACTCCACCTTTTAAAAAAAAATCCAACTCTGACTCCCTAAAGTTTGTAAGATCTGATTCTGACTCCGAGCAGTTTAAAAATCCAACTCCACCCAAAAACCTCCAATTCTGCAATCCAGGGTTGCAGAACTGAATGGCAAATGATCCAACTCAGACTCCACTTTTTAAAAAAAAATCCAACTCCAACTCCCGACAGTTTAAAATTCTGACTCCGATTCCCCGATTCCCAATCCAATTCTGCAACTCTGTCTACAGCTAAAATGTTTCATACAGGAAAACTTCTTATTTTAGATATTAAATAAAAGCAAACAATAAGCCAAATAAGTAAGATAAATAATCATTTATTCAAAAACGTTTTTGGCTATCCACGTAGCCTGCCACAGTTCTCTCTTAACTGCATATTGATACAGAATATTCTCCAGCAAATTTTTCAAAAATATTGTCATTTTCATTTTTAAATCTTAGCAAACTAATCTGACACTTATCACTAACAATTTTTCACTCTGCTTTCTTATTTTTTAAAACCTATTGCTAATTTTTAATTTTGTTTGGTATTTTGCTTTCTTCTTTCTATAGTTATTTATCCTCATTCTAGGCCTTGTCAGTCAATTTCAAAGAAAGGAAATTTGAATCTAGCTAAAAAATATTGTATCATCCCAAATATAAATCATCTAATATTTATTTAGCTCCTAAAATAAATGAGCAATTAAAAGGCAACAATTTGGGTAAAAATTCCAGCATTTTATAATATTCTGTTAGCACATTAAAGCCTCAAACATTTACAAAAATTTTTCCAAAATAAAGATTGTTCCTGCTTAAGTGTTATAGTGGTTTGCATTATTTTTCTGAAAAAACAGAGAGAGAGAGATTTAATTGATTTACAAAATGTTTTCTGCTAGATCAGTAGGAGTTTTTTACAACTTTAAAATATAATTTTAAAGTATGATATTATTATTAATTTAAATGATTTCCTACAAAAATTTGTTAGACTAATATGAATTGCAATAATGTTGCATAGAATTTTAAAGGATGATGACAAAGTAATCTTTCTCATCAAATCTATCCAAGAATTTTATATATTTATAATTTATATACAAAAATATAAGATTTTGTAGTTATCAAATATAAAATGATTAAAGAATTTTGTATCTTATCTGGAATATCAGATTTGTTTTGTGCTTTCAATTTCTCTCTATATTAATTATGCAGCAATACCTCACATAGTCTGGGCTTCACTATAGTCCAGATTGTAATTGTTAATAAAAAATTTTTAATTTACTTTATTTTTTTAGAATAAATACAAAATGTAAGTGTGTTTGTTGCTTAATACTTATATATGACTTGAATAGCCACTATTTGATGAGCTAAGACATGCAGGCGGCTGCTCCAGTGTTGCCAAATTTATCTTAACAATATTTGTTAAGATAAATTCAATTTGATGCTATAGAGAGATGTACAAAGAACAGAAATAAAAGACTCATGCATATGTCAATTTTGCAGTTTTTTTGATAAAAAAGAGGAGTTAAAATTTTTTGTTCATTTACAATAAAAACTTTAACTTCATTCATCTGTTTTATTAATCATTAATTTTTCACGAACTGCACCTTTTCAAGTAGGTAATGACGCGTGAGCAACCAAAACAATCTTGCCGGCTGGTCACCACCAGAAACTTCTTGTCTCTTGTTGAACTGTTCAGTCTTATGCAGAGTGCTGCTCTGTGTTCTGAATGGCGCCAAGCGATCGACTTGGAGAGAATGAATGCGTTCACCTGCCGAGCAAGCCCTCTTTATCTATTCGTCTTTATGGGCTTGGATCCACTTTCTGCCCCTTTCTACTATCCAAGGTTGCAGAGTCAGATAACAGATGATCCGACTCAAAAAAATCCAACTCCAACTCCGACTCCCTAAAATTTGTAAGGTCTGCCTCCGACTCCTGCATAATTAAAGTTAATATTGTAAACGTATTTTATTATTTCAAGTGATTCTTCTGGCTACTTTACATTGATTTGATGGCACTTTGGCTATAGATACTAGGTAGGCCCATACTTTCTTACAATTTTTAAGAGAGATTATTCAAAATTTGGGCTATGTATAGGTTGTTACAATTTACAAAATGGAACAATTGAGTTAACATTTTATATATATTATTTTTATTAATATATTAAATTATTATTAAATTCCTACAAAAGGGGTTTAAATATATTGAAAAAATACACCAATCTTTTTTATTCGAATTACATATCTGAAGTGAAAACGCTTAAAATTTACTGTATAAAAATTGCATTCATACTTAGATCTTGTAATAACGTCACGATTCTGTGAAAAGGCCTTATCCGGTACCAACATACACCTCGCTTCGCTCGATTCAATTGTTTTGACTAAAGAAAAAATGCCCACCGACTTTGCTAGTGTTTGCCACGAGTAGCGCTGTATCTAGTTTGCAGTCATTCTATGAAACTCTAACTCGTTGATCGATACAATTGTTATGAATATAACACCAGTATCAATTTCTTATTTTAAGGAATGAAAGTAAAATCTTGCTAAATACAATATTTTCTCACCTTTGAAAGGTTCAATCTCCAGGTGAGTCGGCCCTTAAATAGTTATAAATGATATATATATCACTAGCATTAGGTAAATAGGGACTTAAGGAGTCGGGAGTCGTTTGTTTTTTTCCGATTCCGACTCCGACTCCCGACTCCGGGCAGTTTTAAAATCCGACTCCGACTCTACCCAAAAACCTCCGTCTCCCCGACTTCCGACTCCGACTCTGCAACGCTGATGACAGCTTCGCACATGGAGGTTTTCAAACGCAAGATAACTGAACTAACCATCACAAATAGAAAAAGGTAAGCGAAAACACTAAGATAACAAATAACAGAAATATGCAAAGAAAAGTAAATCGAATCCGAAACCGAAACCATTCCTACCCGTCATTATACCGACTGCAACTCTTCCTTTCGCGTTTGGACTCATCCACCTTAGCTAGGCGCTGCTTTCTTGGACGGACAATACACACACAAATACTATATCGTGGTCGGCCGGATTGGCCGCATGGAAACTTCGGCTTTCCACTCTGGAGGACCCGGGTTCGAGTTTCGGGTCCCACTCCTTGAAAATATTTATTATGGGGTCCGGGCCCGACATGCTGATCTCTGTCTTCCACAATCTGACTGACTCCTTCGCAGGAGTGGGCAGCCTATGGAAGGACTTTTCTCCCTCTCACATAGTATTCTTAGTGAATAGAATGTGGCTTCATCCGTTGACAAAAAAAAATAGTAAAATATGTATTCACCTAATGACTCAGCGCACGTGCTTCCTACAATATAGCTGCCGGCGATCTCGTTTTGGCTGCTAGCCGCTCATTTTTTTGTCAGGAAGAACACTAAGTGGCGGGAGAAACAAGCCCTTCACAGGCTGCCCACCCCCTGTGGAGGGGTCAGCCGGATTGTAGCATGCGAAGATCGACGGGCCAGTTCCGGACCCCATGATAAATATTTTCAAGGAGTAAAACTTGAACCCTTCACAGATCGTCGGCCGGCTATGCCCACGTGTCCTCCCTTCACAGAAGAAGACTCACCAGACACACGCCAATTCTCAATTAGGTCAGAAATATTCTGAGTCCCTGACGTTAGGTCAATGACCTCCCTTCTGTTAACAACAACAAAAATAATAATCACATCCATCAAGGTCGGACTGCATCTGCAAGCAGGATGAGTCCTCAATCAAGGAGTAGACCCAGGAAAGTGTACCCAAAAAAGTTCCTTTAAAGAGTTCTTGCAAGTACTAGTCATACTGCCATCAGGCAGCCTAAGAAAACCAACCCTGCAAAAATTCCCATTAGACATTATCTTCACAAGTCTGGATACCTCGAGTATATCCTCAATTTCCTGACAATACTGTTTCCAGGAAGATCTTTTAGCCTTTCTAATGGCCTTATTATTATCAGTGAGAACATTCCTATATGTGTCCCAATCACCAGTCCTCTTAGCTTTATTAAAAAGCCTCCTAACATTATGTCTAAGACTGCCCAGCCATTCATTCCACTAAGGAACTCGCCTTGATGAGCGAGCAGTCCTGACAGGACAATTTTGATGCCTAACATTACGTCTAAGACCGCCCAGCCGTTCATTCCACCAAGTAAGCATTACGTCTAAGACCGCCCAGCCGTTCATTCCACCAAGGAACTCGCCTCAGCGAGCAGTCCTGACAGGACAATTTTGATGGTAGGATAAGAGAATTGAACAATTGGTGGTAGGTAAGAGAATTGCCTGTTGAATCTGGTCAACAGTCATCTCTAAATCCATCACTGAGCAAAATCTACTCTGTATACCCTCGGGTTGAATTTAAGGTCTTCTAAGGAAGCCCAATTAGTCCTCCTAGGGTCTCTATATGTAACCTGACTAGGTGCCATACCTGTAAATTAAAGCATATATATCTATCTACCTGTGATCCAAAGAAGAAGACTCACCAGACACACGCCAATTCTCAATTAGGTCAGAAATATTCTGAGTCCCTGACGTTAGGTCAATGACCTCCCTTCTGTTAACAACAACAAAAATAGGTTCATTATCCCTATTTAAAATGAAAAGGTTAGTACCCATCAGGAACTCCAATAGGAGCTCCCCCCTTTGGTTGATGTCTTTGCTACCCCAGACCACATGATGAGAATTAGCATTAACACCAACCAATAAATCAAAATGATTCTTTTGACAAAATTCCACCAAAAACCCAAACTCAGGTGTTGGTGGAAGTTCGTCTTTATCATAAGGGAAATAAACAGAGGAAACAATAAATTCCCTACTAACATCCCCTTATCAAGTTTCACCCGAATAGTGGTAAGATCCCTAGAACAGAAATTCCAGACAGGTGAAACCCATATGTTATTCCTAATGAAAACACAGGTCTAAGGACCACTATCAGAAGTACAAGAAGAAAAAGAAAACAACTTGCCTTCCTTGCAGTGAAGCCCCTGTATTTGGCCTTTATAGTACTACAGCTCTTGAATAAGAGCAAGGTCGTATCAGCCTACCACGAGCAGCCGACCCAAAAGGGCAGAGGCAGCTCGGGAGTGCTGGAGGTTGATCTGGATCACCCTGAGACCCATGACACTACAGGTGCGTAAGGTGGGCAAAGATCCTTGCCCTCCTCCGTTGACTGGGCATCAGAGGGTCCAGTAGTACCCTCGGAAACCCGATTCTTGCCGGCAAGTCCGACCAGTTCATGCCTCTTTACAGGGGCAATCACCAAAATTATTGGTCTACCAGACATGGAATTAGGATCCGAGAGTACCTTAAAGGTCCCTTGATTGACTCCAGAGAAAGATTGGCTGCTTTGATGACCTTAGCTGAAGCAAGATCAACCATTAAAATAAAACGCTGTACTTTAGCATCCTGCTAAGACCCAAAACCTCAGATTGAATGCTTGGAGTCAAGCCAAAAGTTGGTTCGCATCCTGCATGTGAGTATCCACAGTGCAATAAGCCAACTTCACAGGCTTGGGTGGGTTCTTTGCAGGAATAACCCTTAAGTGAATCCCCTGCCCAAGAGTACACCTATCTAAAAGTTGGGTGAACCACTGACAGGTGAACTCATTCATACAAGTATAAATGAGTGCACCGTTATCAAAGGTATAGCCCTTGAGCAGTAATATAAAGTCTCCCCTGAAGGGATCCCATCCACACCATCCAACATCCTCCCCAAAATAAGATCAACTTCATCAGCCACCATCTTGGAGTCTGGATAGCCCTCCTTGATAATGGCCAGCCGAAGAGAAGCAAGTGATTCAGAATATGGCCCAGGCTGAGAGCTCTGGGTCCTTTTAGCAGGCCTCACCTCCTTAGAAGAGAGGGTAGAAATTGCATATCTGATTTGCTTGCCAACACCAGGGGGTATTGACAGGAGAATCAGACAAAGAAGCTAGTTGAGAAGTGTTACTCGGTAGCTCTAAACCGCCAGTACCAGCAGCTTCCCTCCTAGCCCTCCTCCACTTTTGCCTAGCTGCTGCAGACAAACACGGCTTTCACGGACTAGGTTTACTCCCAGAGTCAACAGGAACTCCAGAAGACTGCTCCACCACCCTGAAGCATGCCAGTAGCCCCAGTTCCCTCAGATGAGGTACCAGGACCACCAACCCCACAGTGGGGCGGAGAAGCAGCCCCCTCAGAAAAAGTTTTATCAGTTTTGGAATCCATAAAATACGGACTAACTGTAGGAAACACAAAAAGTTACCACCCGGTTATCCTCCAATATGGGTGGTAGGCTAAATATGACAAAGTTTCGCCAGGTGCCTTGAAGGGATCGCTTAGAACACTGCATTTTTACTATTCCAGTGCCACTCAACTCTCAGCATGATACCATACACCTTAGTTTGGGTAGGGTGCTCTCTTAGTCTGGCCCCTTACCTTCAATCTGTCCAGCATGGGAGACCCTACCAGTATCAAAGCTACCACTGGCATAGCTCTCAGGATCCTTGGAACAAGCAAGCTTCCTCATCATGACAAGGTGGAGATGCCATCGAGGGAGAGTTGTGACACTTTGTCACCACTCATCCTGTATATATGAATTTGCATAATTAGGAAGTATGTTTGAGAGAGGGTGATTGATGGAAAGATTGTAAAAAGAGCAAATGTTGGATTGAAATTTTTGTTGTGCATGAGGGGTTAATACCAGGAATGTGAATCTGATAAAATATTTTAGTGGATGGCTTGGAGAGTGGTGATGACTAGGAGAGATGTGGCTAAAATGATAAAGTATGATTTTGTTTCATATAAAAACTGAAACAAGTATAAAAAGAATATAAAGTGAAAAAGAGTTTGGTTGATGCCATGCTTAAATCAACTTTGAATCAACTTAAATGTTGCATTTAATTTAAACATGGTCTTAACTTTTGATTTAGTCTTATGGAAAAAATGAGAAAAAAGTATTGATGAAACAATTGTATACTATAGATGATAAGTATTGGATAGGTATATTAAGGAAAAAACAGAGAGATTAAATAGATGTGTATCTAAGGGTATGTAAGTTTGAGATTATAAAAAGATTAATGTGGAAAAAGAAAATATAGTTTGAAATGACTATGCTATATGACTATATTTGATCAATGGTATCTAAGTATATTCTTTCTCTTGAGTGCTTTTCATCCTATCAGTGATAATATGAGAGTGATGTTATGGCTGAATATAATAATTATTCTTTTATATTATTATAAATAAAATTTTCTTATTTAATATAAATTTGCATTACAATAAATGATGATACTATGCCAGAAAACTGAACTTAACTGATTTTCTTGCTATGCAATAATAAGCAACATAACTACTATTGATTTCAGGACATAAAAGTTTTCAAATAAATTAATTAAGAATCACTCATTCTGATATATATACTTAAAAGATTAATGAATTTTATTAATTCGATAAAAAGTCTAAAGCACTTTAAAAAATCAACATTATATGCTATTTGTGAATCATACTTCCATTAAATTTAAATTTTAATATT
Organism: Olivierus martensii; assembly: GCA_000484575.1. Taxonomy (NCBI): domain Eukaryota; kingdom Metazoa; phylum Arthropoda; class Arachnida; order Scorpiones; family Buthidae; genus Olivierus; species Olivierus martensii. The sequence continues at coordinate 2,022 of AYEL01079706.1, read as the reverse complement.
TTTAAATGTTATATTTATTACATTATATTTTCAAATGTTATTATTTAGGATCCTGTATTGTTTACTGGACCTGTTCGAAGAAATATTGATCCTTTTAATGAGCATATTGATGAAACTTTGTGGAAAGCTTTGGAGGATGTAAGTTGTTTATATATATTTATTTTCTCAATATAAAGTATTTAAAAACTATTATATTTATTGTATTTCCTATTAAAAATAATATTCTTATAAATTAAATAAGTAAAAAATGATTTTGCTTCACTCTTCATGAGGAAGATGCATATAACAAAGTCATAAAATCAGAGGTTATATAAAATTCACTGTATAATAATGATCTGCAGAGAAGGGAAGAGAGCATTAGAAAAATGGGATATAATATGGGATAGTTGTGTCAAAAAACATCAGCATGATATCTCAATGGTGAGTTTTCCTATAAATTGTCAAAAAGAGCCTTTCATTATGATGAATTTGGAAATAAAATGGGAAGAGGCAGAGTTTATTAAATTATGCAATAATATAGTACAAGAAAGAATAGCAGAAATTCTACAGTTGAAGAGAAAATGAAACAGAAGCTTATTTGTTGTTAATAACAATACATCAGTAAATATATTGAAATTGTGGTATAGTGCATACAGATGGCTTATTTGCATGAGAAAAAATTCTATGTTTGGTAAAAATAATTTTGCAATATTTGAGAAATTAATTGCTTTTAAGAATTAAAAACTAACAGATATGTACTAATAATATTGTAAATACAACTTATTTACTTATAATAATGTAAAATATAATTAGTTGAAATGAGAATGGAATTCAAAATTATGAATTGTAATTAATATGTTCATATGTTCTTAAAATTTGTTATTATGTATTAAAATAAATTAGTTAAAATGTATTAGAAAGTATTATCTTTATTTTTAAAGTGGTATAGAGATGATGATGATTACTTTTATATTAAAAAATGTTTTTTTGTCCTTTTTTAGCCTATGAAGGAAATCATGGTTTATAAGATTGGGTCAATATTTCTCTCTGTCTGTCTGATACTCCCACTAATAACTTTTGAACTAGTTAGCAGATTTTCATAAAATTTGATAAGTGATATTCTGCCATTAAAGGATACCTCGACATTGCATCTTTAATCCTATTGGATCAACTAATCCTGCAAAATACAATTTCATTGTTTTTTTTTTTTTTTTGTAAGCTTGGTGGCTAAAGAGAGTGCCCCTCTCCACTCAAAAAGAGTACTAAGGGAGCTGAAATACGGGAAGTGAGTTAAGGAAAAAAATAAAAAAAATAAAGTGCAAACTACCTATTAAACAAGACCTATATGATGACTAAAGCAAGTACCTAAACCTACAGTGTAAGTGAATGGGAGCTAGGATAACGTTAGTAAAAAGAGAGGATAAGATGGCAAGATGGTAGTAAGAAACAGTTAGTAATTAGGAAACTAAATTTAGGGAACATGAGTTAGTAAGAAACCTATAATTATGTTAGTAATATAAAATTTTTATTTTATTTTTTTATTTTTTATTTAATTTTTTATTTTTTTTATTTTTTATTTAATTTTTTTTTTTTTATATATTTTAATTTGTAAGAAAAAGTTAGTGTATTAGTATTAGAAAAGTAAAGAAACAACATTCACACAAAGTAAGTTTGAAAGGATAGATGTTAGTATAAGCAACCAAACCTAACGTAAATACTTCTGATATCTCAACATCCACAGGAAAGAAAGTATGGATGTAGACATACCACCGACACACTTCGGCCGCCGGGAAAAACCAATGGAAAAACCCACTGGGAAAAACCAGCAACCGAAGCGCACCGGACGGGGCAGTTTGCCCAGGAAGAAGAAGTCACCCACACGAACACTCACACAATCACATTCACTCAGCCATCCACACTGTTCAAAACCATGTAATAGATACTTATAAAATAGAAACAGTGGTAAATAATTTACAAGGCAATAAGGACAGAAGAAACTCTCTGAAGACTGAAATCACAAGCAGTAGCAACAAGAAACACTTG
>AYEL01079700.1:0-13987 GCA_000484575.1 Olivierus martensii | reverse complement strand
GCGTCTGACGGCTCCCAAGCTAGCTTATCATTTATCAGTGCTTCCTTTTCTTTTCTTTTTATTATTTCTAGTGACTCCGTGATTGTTGGTAGCGTATGAGGAGGGATTCTTCTTATTACTTTTGCCTCTTTCCACTGTACTTCTATGTCATTAGCATACGCTTCTTGCGCTAGAGAAGTGGTTATGTTTTCTTTCTTTATGTCTTTTTTATGCTCTTCTATCCTTTTTGATAATCTCCTTGTGGTAACTCCCACATATGCCTTATTTTCATTTCCTCCCATTTCTACTAAAGGTATCCTATACACTCCTTTACATTCTAGATGGAGCGTATGCTAATGACATAGAAGTACAGTGGAAAGAGGCAAAAGTAATAAGAAGAATCCCTCCTCATACGCTACCAACAATCACGGAGTCACTAGAAATAATAAAAAGAAAAGAAAAGGAAGCACTGATAAATGATAAGCTAGCTTGGGAGCCGTCAGACGCTTGGAAATATGCGCTAAGGGAACAATAATTTTTGTAAAAATGATAAATAATTGGTGTAATTATAACTTTAATTTTAAGATTTAGTTTTTGTAAAAATGATGAAGAAATTGTGTAATTATAGCTTGAGTTTTAAAGTTTTTTAAGTATATAATATTGTGAAAATGTTAAGGGTTAACTCCGCCTTAATTGTCATTAGTTCGTTTTTATGTCAACTGACTTATATATTTTAAAAATTGTAATTTGAATTTGAACAATTATATTCTAAAATTGTATTCTGTTAATAGGAACGTATGTAACATTCGATTGTAGAATTCCGTTTGATTTGGTGATTGTGCCTGATGATGGTCTATGACCGAAAACGTTTGCAAGTTTATTAGAATAAAAACTGTTTTTCTATACTGCTAAATAGTGCTGAGTTATTGATTTATAAAACCAGTTAGTTAAAGACCTTTGATTTGTTCAGTTTATGAAAAACCAAGCTTTTCATTCTGGAATAAAACAGTTATCCTATCGAGCCATGTTCAACATAGACCCAAGAATAGGACTCGCAACTTCAGCATTGCCATCAGATTTTCTGGAAACAGTGAAGATGAGGACGAACTCTAGAGATTCATCGAGGAGATGAATGCGTGACAGAACGAAGCTGAGATCTCTGCTGAAGAACACAAGGCTGGTCTTAGTAGAGTTTGCATCACATCAGCTAGCAAAGAAGTTCATGAAAATTTGTCTAAACAGACATAAAAATGAAACATATCTCCGATGCCACCCACTCCCTTCTTGAAGTAGGAGATAATACCATAATCCCAATCCTGGATATGGACAGACCCAAGGCAGATTTTCAAAATATCATCAGAGTTGTGTTGGAAAAAGTGAAGATCTGCACAAGATCGAAAACTAAGGATGGAAACATGGATAAATTATATTGCAGGTAGATTTTGTATCTTTTATGTATTTGTTAATATTTAGAGAGTGCCTAAAATATGATTATGAAAAAATATCTTTTGTAGATTGGAATTTGATGTTTGTCGGGAGAAGTTCCTGATGCCTGAAGTATCAGATACCGATGTTTCTTTGAGGATGACAGCTAGGAAAGCAGCAATAGCACCACAAGGGTTCACATGTTGTATTTGGAAGGAAATTTGCATTTCAAAAAGATGCTTGTGCAAGAAGAAGGGAATTCCCTGTAACTCTAAATGTCATAACAATTTTCCATGCAGAAACAATTAATTTGCTTGATAAATATATTTCTTCTGTAAATTTCAGTTACTATGTTCATAAATATATTTATTTTGTAAATTTCAGTTACTACGTTTTTATTTTTCCCCCTAACGCATAATTGCATGTAGCGCCCAGTATTGAAGACAGAGATCGGTAAAAAACTAATAATTAGGTACCTATTTTAATGATTTATTAAAATAGGTAACTAATTATTATTTATTTACCTACAAATTATATATTTTATTTTAGAATTTATCATTACTTCATTGAATTGGGACAGCCGCTTAATTGAGACAAAATAGCTTGGCCCGACGCATCCCAATTAAGTGGAATCCACTGTATTTCATTGAATGGCTAAGATTTCATATATAAAAATTGTGTTTTCCCCAATCTCATACGATGAACAAAAAATTGTGAAAAAAATAAAATTTGAAAGAATTTGTTACATTGTTAGAATCACAATAAAAGTTGTAAAAAACTATGAAAATTACAAGGAAATTCAGTGAAAATTAAGTGAGATATCACAATTTACATTTTTTTTTGCATATTAACAAGGCTTAATTAGAAAAAATCGACAGGCATTCCACAGGTTAAATAAACAATATTTAACAACATGGACTTCATTGGCTTGGCCATGTTGTATGTCTGCGAACTAGGGCATTTACCACCTATTATTCTGAATGATAGAATGAAGGATGGTGTCATAAAGACAGATTCATAAGAACATGGTTGCAGTCAATCAAAGCATGCAGTAATCTTGGGATATACCAATAAATGATAAATGATGTGATTGAGATTGGAATGATAGGTAAACTAATAATTATCCTTAATTACTATCTAGTACCAACTATTGACAAAGTAGAGAGGTTGATTTTTCAAATTTATTAGTTAAATTAATCTCATTAAGAAGGTCCAAACCTAATTAAGAAGAAAGCCCTATTCAATGATATATAATTTGATCAGATCTGTTTAGTCATCCTGAAATTATAAGTGAACATGCATACAATTGGATATTTAATTTTATACATGTAGATGACTTATTTTCAAATCAATAAAGAGTACATTATAATAAAATTTAAAATAGTTAACTAATAAGTATTCATTTCTTAGTAAATATTAGTTTTCAATTTTTATCATTCAAATATAGGGTCCTCAATATAATCACTCTGATAACTGTCATTTTGCATAAACATAGTACATAGTTAGGGATGAAAAATTTGATATACGGGGTGGAAGAAGTCTATACCCTCCAAACAATGGTAATTATAATAGATTTCAAAAATCTGTTAATGCTAACAAATAAAAAGTCATGGGTGACCTTCAAATGAGCTGATTATACAAATGAGGATACTTGCAAATCCTGTCTCATAAACCGTAACAGATATGAATATGATATTTTAGTCATCTAAAGAAGTAATTGATATTTTTAGATAGCAACAATTCCTCCGAACAAAGTGAACCATAAATGAACAAATTTGGTCAAAATTTTCAGAAATTATTTATAATAAAACCACAAATTACATAACATTTGTTGAATGAAATTACTTCATACAGTTATTTAAAAAATTACATGAATTAGTTGAAATATTGTCATTTTTATTAATATTTCATATCTATTAACATGTTCTTACTTCATTTATACAATTTTTTGTAGTACAGGTAGGCCTCGATTAGCGCGAATAATTGGTTCCACGAATTTCTCACGCTAATCGAATTCGCGCTAATCGAAGTATTAACTCTATGGAAAATATGGTAATTGGTTCTTGCTTTGTGAGATTCCGGCCATTAGCTAACTTCACAATGAATAACTCTTAAACAGTTAGTGTTAAGTTTATTGTAAATATTTATTTTCATATTTTACATCATTGTTCATCATCTAAATTAATAACTTACCAGGAATTGCGTCTCATATCATCATCAAACCAACCGCCAAATCAAAACTAAAATAGCGAATCGAAAGCGGAAGTTGAGCGCCGCCTGGCCGCCAATTCTGGGTCGAGAATTGAGTGAATAGGCCGATTTGCAATTAAGCATTGCAACTTTATTGAATCAGTAAATTAGTTCCAGATAGCATTAATAAGCGAAGTTAATGAACCAATGAGAAATTTTTAACAAGTTTTCTATTTGTTTATTAGCAGAATACGACACCAAAAGATAACAAAAACAAATTTTTTTCACAAGTTTTATTTTAAATAAAGAAATCAGATAATAAACAAAAGAAAATAAATAATATCGGTAGTACAGCAATATAATAGGCAAATAAATTTGTAAAGATATCCTTATTTAAAAAAATTTAACAAAGAATGCTTTTATGTCGCTCAATCACATCCATTTTTTGCTGTAGCGTAATCACTTCTCTTTTTTTCGTTTCCTGTTTTATCATCAAAAGTGTTCTTCCTTTTATCCATTTCGATACTTTTTAAAAGAGAAAATTCTGTACTATACTGTATGTATACGATAGCAAAGCTAAATAATAGTACAGTAATGTTAAACAGTTAACGGCAAAAAGCCCATCTTTCTGATGTTTCACCCCTTCAAAATCGTGTGACCGTTCTTGGACTGCTCCTCGTTCGGTTTTACTAACCGAAAATTAACGGTAATTTGTTAATTGACATCATAAAAGGAGCTTTGTTAGTAAGACTGATCTGTGTTTACAACTCGCACTAATCGAATCTTTTCTCGCACTAACCGAATAACGGTATCAATTTTTCAAGTCGCACTAATCGAAGTCGCGCTATTCGAAGTCACGCTAATCGAGGCCTATCTGTACTTTTTATAATTTGTTTTATTTATATGAAAAAATTCTAACATACATGAAAATGGCATTATTTGGTACATAAACAGCTATGATATATTTTTTGTTTCTCTAATTGGACCACAATTAGTTTATTCTAAATCTGAACCCAATGGGCCGATTGTTTAAATGGAATTTCTATAATCCACGGTTTACAGCAAAAACCGCTTCTAGACGACGTTCGGATAAATTGCGATCATATAAGCATTGCAAAGACATTTACTATACTGGTTGGCAGCTAAACCTTGGCTGTCGCTACAGTTCCTCCGTGCTCCCCGTCATCTGAAAATTTTCAGCCAATCAGTATCTTGGGGTCTATTGATGACGTCAGTAATATGGTGGAAGTTCGAAGTGAAGAAATGAAAAATGTTCTAAGTTATATTTAAAACATTTAATTTATTCTTTAAATTATGTTTCACTCAATAATAATTCAAATTAAATGTGAAGGATTCTACAAACTATGAAAATTTAATGCATGTGCAAGATGCTGCTGTCTAGATTTTAAAACTGGCTAGTGGCTGGTCTAGAAATATACTTTAGAAACCTGTTTTCTAGACCTCGTCTCAGCTGTGTCTGCTAAGATGCTTCGTTTATGCAATGCAAATTTTATAAGGCCGTGGCTGAGATCTAGAACGTGTTTAAACAATTGGCCCAATGTTACTTACACATGTGCACATTAGGTTTGGCTACAATTTCCTGGAAAAGGAGTGGCTGCTGTAAAACAAAAGTGCCATGCCCTTTAAATAGCCTGATGGTGTTTTTGTTTTTTGTGATTTTTCTTTTAAATTTTAGTGAAATTGAGATAAATGAATGATTTAAGATATATTTTAGTTTATTTTAATAGAATTAACTTTTATTTTTTATTATCTATAATATTTTTTAATTTTCAGAATTTTATAAGCTTATTTTAAAAAAATTTGATTTTTTTTCCAAAAATTTTAAAAATATCATTTATTGAATTGCATAATCTGAATAGGTTTGATAGATTAGATTATAAAATTGATATGATGGGATTAAAAAAAAATTCAAATTTTATTGAATTATTCAAATATAAACAATATTTGTTTACACATAATTTAAAAAAAAATATTTTGGCAACTGAAAAAATTTAGGTTCCATTATTAAAGAGGCATATTTTCAAAGATTACATACAAAAACCAATTTGCAAAAGCTGGATTAATAAAATCAGGATTGAATTTTTTTAACTTTTTTTATTGTTTTTTATCATTTTTTTGTTTCATTTCTTTGATTTGTATATATGTCAATGGCAGTGAACAGATTAATGAATTTTTCATTTGAGTTTTATGAAAATTCAATAAAAAAAAAGATTTATGCATGTTCATATCTTTGAAACTGCATAAATCAAGTAGGGGAAAAAACTAGTTGTTAAAGATAGATAGTATTTTGTGTCTTATTTTATATAACATTATATAAATTTAAAATGCCTATTATGATTTTGACATTATAAACAAATAGAGCAAGAGAGAAATGTATTAATAGAAAGGTACAAGGTGATGATTAAACCATGTATTAAGCCAACAAATTCTATTGCCAAATATCATGCTATATGATATTTTATTAAAATTTGTTATAAAATGTGTAACATTGTAACTCTCAGAATCTATGGCACTAATGTACTATTAATGATGGATAATAATAAATTTCAAAACAAAGTAACTTCTAGTAAGACCATTTAACTTGATATCAAATTGGACAACCTATAAGAATCCTTTCTAAAACATATGTGAGGCACTAATATCACTTTGGAAACCTGTGGCACTAACAATTGACTATAAATTTAAAAAAATTTTAAGATTAGGTCTATCCAGTGATATATTTCACCTCATATCATATCCTTCAGTGCCATTCCTCACACTCAAGTACACGTTTGTTTTGAGACAACATTTCATTCACACTACTTGTGCATCATTTCACTCACACTACTTGTGCATCATTTCACTTACACTACTTGTGTATCATTTCACTCAGATATCCAGCCAATACTTAAAAATAACGAATGAAATGTATATCATTTTGTTTCACATGTCTATTTACATTTCACATATCCAATATTTGTTCATAATTGCATTTCTATGCTAATTATCCTTTATCCAATGCATTTGCAATTCACTGTTTAATAATCTGGTTATTTTGCTTTAATATGTTTAAAATCATAATAAGATATCATTCTCTGATTATCCAGCAGTAATATAATTTGATGGGAGTAGTCTTAACTTGAGATGATACAAAGAACTATTTTGTTGTAATTATTGTGCTAATGTATAAAATGAAAGAAAAACTAGCAATATATTTGTAATGTTCTTTGTCATCCACATGCCATAAAAGTTTATTGCCAATTCATATAAAGAATCTAATAGTAGTAGTAGTTGTAGTAGTAATTGTAGTAGTAGAGAAGGGAGGAGCCTACCCAGCCCAAGCACCGCGACCAACAATGGTCTATTATGCACCCCCAATCTAATCATCCCAGAAGAAAACCCGACTTTAAAACAAAAAACAGTATTTTCCTCAATGGGACAGTAGCAAGATCCTCAGGAACAAGAAAATACATCCCCAAGAGATCACGCCTAAGCCACAAAATGTGAAGAGGAGTTTCCTCCTCATACTGACATCTTCTACACAGGGCTATCAACCGCCAATCAAGTGAAGATGTCTTCTAAGATGACAGTGCCCTGTAAGAAACCCTGTAATAATCCTAACTTCAAATTTATTCAGAGAAAGCAACTCTAGTTCACTGAACAGAGCAACCCAAAATGAAAACCTTCGCCTGCCTAAGACCAGAGTTAGACCTCCAGAAAGTGAGATGCTGGGCCGCCAACCAGTCCCTGACAACCTGCCCAAAGACATCCGAATCAATGCCCAGGACAGGCTCAGGTCCAAAAAAGGGACAAGAAGCCTTCCTTGGCAAGCCTATCAGCAACCTCATTGCCCCAATCCCCTTGTGCCCCTGCACCCAAACAAGCTGCGCCCTGTTCTTGCTGGCCAGTTCTTCAATGAGAAGATGGCATTCCCAAACAAGTTTTCGAAACAAATCAGGAATTATCAAGTGCTTTAAGAACAGCCTGACTGTCAAATAGGATAAAAATATGTTTACCAGCATAATTCCTATTAAGATTAATTCTAACACATGCAGAAATAGCAAAAATTTCTGCCTGAAATACCGTGGCAAACCGTCCAAGGGAATAGGAATAAAACATCCACGTCCCTTCACAGTACACCCCTGCCCCAACACCAATAGTGGTTTTAGAACCATCTGTAAACCATACCAAACCACCCTTGACACTGCACCCAAATCCCCCTCCCCAACTCTCCAAACTGGGAAAAACTACAGTGAAGGGCCAGAAGAAGTTAAATTTAGGTACCATGTAATCCTCAAATATCAGAATGTTACAGTGTAATCCTGTCCCAACTCAAAAGACAAATGCTCCACCTTATGGGTCCAAGAAATCCCTCTCCCCGAAGATTGAAGCCTAAAATAGCCCTTCTGGGCACTCACCTCAACAAACAAATGCAGAGGATGAATGCATAAAAGAACCTCAAGAGCAGCAGTAGGAGCAGTTTTCATAGTCCCAGTAATGCCCAAACTGCCAGCCTTTGAATCTTTCCAAGTTCAGCCTGATAAGTTTAAAGTAAAGCTCTTCGCCACCAAACAATGGCAGCATAAGTAAGAATAGGTCTCACCACCATGGTATAAATCCAAAACAACAGCCCTCGTCTATGACCCCAAATCTTACCCAAAATACCCCTGCAAGCCCAAAGAACCCTACAGGCTTTCCCCACAGCAAACTCAATGTGTGGCTTCCAAGTCAAACCTTTGTCAAGCAAAATGCCAAGGTATTTGACCTGGGTAGAAAACTGCAACCTTTTACCAAAGAAGGTCGGCTCAGATAACCCTACCAACTGACTTCTTCGAGTAAAAGGCACAAAAACAGTCTTAGCTGGATTAACAGACAATCCAACCCTATTGCACCAGTAAGAAACTGTATTAAGAGCTGTCTGAAAGACTTCAGAAACAGTCCTAGGAAACTTCCCCACCACAATAATGGATATGTCATCAGCATATCCAACAGTGAAGAAGCCCTTCCCATTAAGTAAAGCCAATAGCTCATTCCACCAGGCTCCAAAGAAGGGGAGACAATATCCCCCTGCAGACATCTCCTGTCAGTGAGAATCATGACTTCCTGCTCATAGAGCCTGCTAAAAACAACTCTATGCCTCAGCATGGAGCCAATCCAACGAATAATCGGTGAACTGACTCAATGCCTGAAAGCAGCAAAGCTAATTTGCTCAAAAGAAGTAGAGTCAAAAGCCCCTTGAATATCAAGGAAAGCACCAAGGGCAATCTCCTTGTACCTGATAGCCCTCTCAATGAGCAAAACAACCTCACGAAGAGCTTGCTCAGTCGATTTGCCAGATTGATAGGCAAATTGACTGCGACAAAGGGTGATCCTAACCAGGGCCTCATCCCTAATAAACCTGTCCACCAATCTCTCCTTATCGGACAATACGACTTAGCCTCGGTATAAGAATTACAGCCAGGTTTAGGTATAAAAGGATACCCTTCTGTCTCCAGGACCATGGAACATAGCCAAAAGCCACACAGTACCGAAAGACATGGCAGAGAGGAGAAACCAGAACATCTATGCCCTGCTGCAAGAACACTGGCAAAATGCTATCCGGTCCCACTGACTTAAAAACACTTATAGCCCATCTAATATTAGATTGATTAATCAGCCCCCTCACAGGATTCCAATCCTTCCTCGAGTCATGATAATCACGCCCATCAAGGTCAGTCCGGACCCGCAAGGAGGATGAGGTCCTCAATCAAAGTAGACCCAGGAAAGTGTACCCAAAAAAGTTCCTTGAAAGAGTCTTTGCAAGTACTAGTCATACTGCCATTAGGCAGCTTAAGAGACCCAACCCTGCAATAATCCCCATTAGACATTATCTTCACAAGTCTGGATACTTCAGGTATATCCTCAATTCCCTGACAATACTGTTTCCAGGAAGACCTTTTAACCTTTCTAATGGCTTTATTATAGCCAGTGAGAGCGCTCCTATACGCGTCCCAATCACCAGTCCTCTTAGCTTTATTAAAAAGCCACCTAACATTACGTCTAGGACTGCCCAGCCGTTCATTCCACCAAGGAACTCGCCTTGATGAGCGAGCACTCCTGACAGGACAATTTTGATGGTAGGATAAGAGAATTGCTTGTTGATTCTGGTCAACAGTCATCTCTAAATCCATCACCGAGCAAAATCTGCTCTGAACTCAACAGTCATCTCTAAATCCACCACCAAGCAAAATCTGCTCTGTATACTCCTAACAGTCATCTCTAAATCCACCACCGAGCAAAATCTGCTCTGAACTCCCCCAGCATCTCTAAATCCACCACCAAGCAAAATCTGCTCTGAACACCTCCCAATCACCACCGAGCAAAATCTGCTCTGAACACCTCCCAAGTTAAATTTAAGATCTTCTCTAAAAGAAGCCCCTCTGAACATCTCCCAAGTTAAATTTAAGGTCTTCTCTAAAGGAAGCCCAATTGGTCCTTCAAGGGTCTCTATATGTATCCTGACTAGGTGCCATCAAGCAAATACATGTGATACGAAGAGAAGGCTCATCAGATACATGCCAGTTCTCAATTAGGTCAGAAAAATACTGAGTCGCCAGATACATGCCAATTCTCAATTAGGTCAGAAATACACTGAGTCCCTGTTAGGTCAATAACCTCCCTCCTATTAAACAACAACAGCAAAGGTAGGCTCATTACCCCCATCAAAATAAACAGGTTAGTATCCACCAGAAACTCCTATAGGTGTTCCCCCTTTGGTTGATGTCTTTGCTACCCCAAACCACATGGTGAGAGTTAGCATCGACACCAACCAATAAATCAAAATGATTCTTTTGACAAAATTCCACTAAAGATCCAAATTCAGGTGTTGGTGGAAGTTCATCTTTATCGTAAGGGAAATAAGCAGAAGAAACAATAAATTCCTACCAATATCCTCTACATCAAGCTTCACCCGAACAGTTGTAAGGTTCCTAGAACAATAGTCCCAAACAGGTGAAACATGTATGTTAGTCTTACATATGATCCATTCAAGCACTATAAGCAGTCTAGGATAAATCAGCTTTTATTACAGTTCCTATGCACGTACAAACATTTTCGGTGCCAATTCGCACCCTCCTCAGGTACACTCACTTAGATTAACAAGAACAAGACTAGCACCGAAAACGTTTGTACCTGCATAGGAATTGTAATAAAAGCTGATTTATCCTAGACTGCTTATAGTGCTTGAATGGATCATATGTAAGACTAAAGAAAGTATAGCAGTTCTGATTAGATAGTTTAACTGTACATGTATGTTATTCCTAATGAATACACAGGTCCGAGGACCACTGTCAAAAGTACAAGAAGTAAAAGAAAACAACTTATCTTCTTTGCAGTGAAGCCCCTTATTCTGCCCTTATAGTGCCATGGCTCTTGAATAAGAGCAAGGTCATAGCAGCCCCCATGAGCAGCCAACCCAAAAGGGCGGAAGCTGCTTGGGAGTGCTGAAGGTTGATCTGAATCAACCTCAGGCCCATAATACTACAGGTGCCTAAGGTGGGCAAAGCTTCATGCCCTCCTCCATTGATTGGGCGTCAGAAGGACCAGTGGTACCTCTGGAAGCCCAATCCTTATCAGTGAGCCCTGATTGGGCGTCAGAAGGACCAGTGGTACCTCTGGAAGCCCGATCCTTATCAGTGAGCCCGACCAGTTCATGCCCGTTTTCAGGAGCAATCACCGAAGCTATCGGTCTCCCAGACTTGGAGTTAGGATCTGAAAATACCTTAAAGTTACCTTGATCGAGCCCCGAAAAAGCCTTATAATTGGCTGCCTTGATGGCTTTTGCCGAAGCAAGATCGTCCATCAGAATAAAATGCTGTCCCTTAGCGTTCCTACTACGACCCAAGACCCTCCAGTGCTCAGTCTTGCACCCTGGATTGAATACTTGGAATCAAGCAAAAAATTGGCGCACATCCTGCGTACATGTGTCAGCAGTGTGGTAGGACATCTTCACAGGCTTGGGCAAGTTCATCGCAGGAATGACCCTTAAATGAATCCCGTCTGAGAGTACACCCATCTAAGAGCCGAGTAAGCCACTTACAGGTGAACTCATTTATACTGGTATAAATGAGTACACCATTGTCCAAGGTATACCCCTTAAGCAGTGGCAAGGTCTCCCAGAAGGGATTCCATCCATGCCATGCAGGATGTTATCCAAAATAAGATCTACCTCAGCAGCCACCATCTTGGAGTCCAGAAAACCCTCCTTGATGATGGCTAACCGAAAAGAAGCCACAGCTTCCTATAAGATCCAGGTTGAAAACCCTGGGACCACTTAGTTGGCCTTACCTCCTCAGAAGAGGGGGTGGACAGTTGAGATCTGGTTCTCTTGCTAACACCAGGGGTGTCAGCAAGAGAGTCAGATAGAGAAGCTATTTGGGAAGTACCATGCAGTAGCTGAGAGCCATCCCCGCCAACAGTTTCCCTCCCAGCCCTCCTCCGCTTTCGCCTAGCCACCCCACACAAACACATCTTTTGCGGACTAGGTTTATTCCCAGTGGCAGAAATATTACCAGGAGACTGCTCCACCGTCCCATCAATCGGAGGCACATCAGTGACCCTGGCACCCTCAGATGAGGTACCAGAACCCACCACCCCCGCGATGAGGCAGAAAAGCAGCCTCCCCAGAAAAGTTTTAAATTTTGATGCAGTTTTTGTACTCATGCCAAAACAGAAACTGGAAGAAACATGAAAGGTCACTGCCCGGTTATCTTCCAATATGGGCGGAAGGCAAACTACGACAGGGTTTCTGCCTGGTGCCCTGAAGGGGTCGTTAACGACACTACATCTTTTACTACCCTAGTGCCACTCAACTCTCAGCACGATGCCTTACACCTTAGTTTGGGTAGGGCGCTCTCTTAGTCTGGCCCCTCACCTTTGACCTGTCCGACATGGGAGACCCTACCAGTAGCAAAGCTACCGCCGGCATAGCTCTCAGGATCCGTAGAACACGCAAGCTCCCTCACCACGACAAGGTGGAGATGCCATCGAGGAAGAATATTTTCTTTAAGTAACTCTTCTAAATTTCTACTCATCTCTTCTGTTCTATGTATACTGGTGTTTTGTGACAGTGACAATTCTTTAATGGAAGAAATTATTTCAGATTAATTTTTAAAATTTTGAAACAACAATTCTCCATCCTTGATAAAACTCTTTCCATATTTCGCTGTCTTCAAAGGGCTTCTTATTTTTTAAAATTTCAGCAACCTTGAATGAAGCCATGGTAGCTGTCTTCGACTTCGCAATTGATCTCATAAGAAATGATCATTGCATAAATAATTATATCATTAATTGTCTGACTTTGCTTTCCACATTTCACTGACAAGTGGATAATTATTTTCATATTGTTTATGGACTGTTCTAAAATGTCTTCCAACATTGGCCTTTTTAGGAAGTGCTTCGCTTGAAAGACAAATAATGCAAATACATTTATCATTCTTCATCGTAAAAAAAATTCCTTTTCCCATTCATCATGATAGTGAAATGTTTTCAGCGTTTTGGAATTTGTGGTCAGATGACTCATTGTGAAGCAAATAATAAAGCTAAAATAAATTGAATCTATCAATAAAATAAAAGATCATGGTAATTAAAGCTGAAACTTACATGAAATGATGAAATGCCTATTACTTTCAGATGATTGTTAAGTATAACTTTCATTGAGTTTTAACTGAAGGCACTTGACAAACAAACAACATATCTGACAACTGTCAACCATCTAAAAGATGGAGGCTAATGTTGCGCGGGTGCCACTAGGAGTGCAATGGTGCTTTCGAGTTTACATTTCAAATAATCTCTTATGGGGGATGGACAAAACTATAATGAAGTAATTAATATGAAAGGTAAAGAAAATGGATACACTTTTGTAAATTGACCATGGAAAAAAATTATACTGTATCTTATGAAACCAAAGCAATTGATTCTTGTTTCAATGCATCAGATAGATGGGAACTAGGAATGGATATGTAGTCAACGCTTTGGCCACCCTAGCAATTGGCATGGAACTAGAAGCTGTATTTATAGCATTATATAATATATGTGTGTTACAACTAATTCCTAATAAATTTTTGTTCAACAATTCTTTTAATTTAGCCTTTCTAATGGTCTTATTATAACCAGTGAGAGTGCTCCTATACGCGTCCCAATCAGCTTTATTAAAAAGTCGCCTAACATGACGTCTAAGACTGCCCAGCCGTTCATTCCACCAAGGAACTTGCCTTGATAAGCGAGCAGTCCTGACCAGGGCTGGGGAGCTGGCTTGAAATAGGTTAGGCTCCGGCTCCGGAGCTACAGTATATTTCAGCTGTGGCTCCAGCTCCGGCTCCGGAGTCATTGTTTTAAAACTGAGGCTCCGGCTCCA
>AYEL01079699.1:0-14778 GCA_000484575.1 Olivierus martensii | reverse complement strand
AAAATAACTAAAACATTTGTAATGATATACTTGTATTTAAACTGTTTTCAAATATTACTTTCTTAATAATTACGTTTGGTTTCAAACCATCTGTTACCTTATTATAAAAAAGTAATTCTGCCAGCGATAATACTTTAGAGCAATCAGTCTTGCCAGTTTACTTCCCATGCTTTGCGTAACCCACCTCCCCTACATTGAATGCGTGTGGGACACATCTAACGCACTCAATGTAGGCAGCACGATATGTGGATTGGAAACTGTAGCCGATCATGATTTCCGGTTTCCAGCGCCTAGTTGAAAGTGACAAACATTTTGGCCGGAGCTGTACATTATTGGTTCCCTTCTGCTTGTATCCTCCAGAATTTGTGTTCGTGTTATCTGCTGATAATGCTACTATTTTAGAATTAAGATTATTTTCATTGATTATTTGAAATAAATGTTTTGACAAAAAATTTTTGCAGTTTCTCTCTCAATATGTTCTAAATTTAAAATTTTTAATTGAATCATTTCTAACATCAAAATATCTTATTAATATTAGATCTTGTGACAGTTTTTCATCATAATAATTTTTAAATATAGATGTTAATATTGACTTGGACTTCATTGTTGCCTAAGAAAATTGAATATTATAAACTCCATACTTCTAAAATGTGGTTATGGACAATAGTATGAAAAGCAAAAGTAATCTCCATAATTGCTAATTGTTTTTCAGCCAATCCACAGTTTGTAAGTCTGAAAAATTCTGTTACTTAAGATGTTGATGTTGATACATTAAGATGGTGTTCATGTTTAGCTGTATTGATATGCTTCATTATAACATACCTTCCTTCTCCTACTATGGAAAATTCTTCTCTACAAATTGTACATTTCACAAATGAATCATTGTTGCCTAATATTGTTAAAAAAGGAAACTCTATTTTTAAATTTGCATTTAAATGGTTTGTCTCTTTGGGTCCTCCATTTTATATTCTAAAAGCAATAAACTATGTAATAAATAAGATTATATCATAAATAATTCTTTAATTAAATAGAAAAATCCAATGTAAATAGATATTTGTATAAAATGGCTATCACAAATACTAAAATTTTTGAAAAAATAATTTAAATTAATAATTGGATTTCAAATAAATAAAAAAATATTTTGTATTTCAAATAAATTATTGAAAAACAGATTTAATAGGTTAAACCAATTATCAATATTTTTTATAGATCATTAACTCAATAATTCAAAAATTTAATCTCATTTTTTATTTTTTACCATTTTTATTAATTGAAAGATATTAATACAATGGGTGCCTCGCAATTCGACACTAATCCGTAGCCGAACTAATGTCGAATCGAAGAACAATGTTTCCCATATAAGACTATGGAAAATAGATTAATTCATTGTTGGATCCCCATCCCACTTCCCTAACTAGTGAGTGAGAGTGTTCTTTTCGTAGACAACTCTCCTGCACATCCTTCTTCCACAACAAAAAAATTAACAAATGTGAATCTGGTATTTTTTCCTCCAAACACGTTTCAAATTACAACCAATGGATCAAGGCGTAATAAAAAATCTTAAAATGCATTTTATCAAAAACACCTAAATCAAATGGTTTAGCCCTCTCAAAGTGGCTCTCTCTTTCGTGAACTAGAGAGACTACAGAATTTTTCTCATCAGAGCCAGACTAATATAATTTACAGAAAAATAAATTGTGGGAAATATTAATCAAGCATTTGCAATGTTATCTCTTCACACTCGCCAGCCACAATTTCTTAGTTACCAATGGCGAGCTGGTTATATTATTTCGAGTCTTGCGGATAACCCTCCTTGATGATGGCTAACCGAAGAGAAGCCACAGCCTCCGAATAAGATCTGGGCTGAAAGCCCTGGGACCGCTTAGTAGGCCTAACCTCCTCAGAGGAGGTAAACCATACAGATATGGTTCTCTTGCCAGCACCAGGGGTACCAGTAGGAGAATCAGACAATGAAGCTAATAGGGAAGTGCTGTGCGGTAGCTGAGAGCCACCGACACTAGCAGCTTCCCTCTTAGCACTCCTCCACTTTCACCTAGCAGCTCCAGACAAACATGTCCTTTGAGGACTAGGTTTACTCCCGGTGGCAGAAATGACACCAGGAGACTGCTCCACCATCCCTCCACCCTGAGGCACACCAGTGACCCCTGGCACCCTCAGATGAGGTACCAGGGCCACCACTCCCGCAATGTGGCAGAGAATCAGCCTCCTCAGAAAAAGTTTTGGTTTTTAAAATTTTTGGATTTTGATCTATGCCAAAAAACAGACTGGAGGAAACACAAAAATTCACCGTCCGGTTATCCTCCAATAAGGGCAGGAGGCTGACTATGACAGGGCTTTGCCTGGTGCCCTGAAGGGATCGTTAGCAACACTACATCTTTTACTACCCCAGTACCACTCAACTCTCAGCACGATGCCTTCACCTTAGTTTGGGTAGGGCGCTCTCTTAATCTGGCCCCTTACCTTTGACCTGTCCGGCATGGGAGACCCAACCAGTAGCAAAGCTAATGCTGGCATAGCTCTCAGGATCCTTGGAACACGCAAGCTCCCTCACCACGACAAGGTGGAGACGCCAACAAGGGAGTATAAAAAAAAAAATCTAAATAGATTTTATGAATAATGTTTATTTAGTTTTTGTTCCACCATTTATTTTAATATTCTATGTCGGGGTCTCCAAACTACCGCCTGCGGGCCAAATGTGGCCCTCAATATGATTTTATCCAGCCCGCCAATTGATTAATTTTTCAATAAGAATATGCAAAATAAACATGGGGTGCTGATAGATTTCAAATCTGTTTGGCTGTGTCATTACTGATGTCCCAAATCAACTTCAAATGGAAATTATTCAACTTTAGGCAAATAAACATATTAAAAATAAATACAAGGTAGGAAACTTGATCAATTTTTAAAAAATTTTGAACTCAGCAGTTTCCAAATTTGAAGAAATTTGCTTGTAAATTTATCTCTATTTTTGGGACACTATGTCTTTGCTAAGAAACTTTTTCCTGAATGAAATATATCAAGTCAAAATACAAGGCAAATTTATCTGATGAATATTTGAAGTCACTACTTGTAATTAGCACTTCAAAATTTGAACCTAAGTTCAATAAGATTATAAAACACAAACACACAAACCATTAATGATTTTGTTATAATTTGTGATGAAAATATGAGAATTTGTTGATAGTGTTTGTTGTCATTAATATACAATACAATAAAACTCATATATCTACTTCTAGAGTTTTTTTTTTTGATACCGCATACTGAACAGTACTGAAGTACTCAATGTGGCCCTCACGGCAAAAAGTTTGGAGACTCCTAAGTATTTTGACATTGAAACCCTGATGCTATATAGGGATTGCAAATACGTGAAGTAGCTATATCTATATACAATATGGGTTTATATAAAAATGTGCCTATTGAGATCTGCCAAGCTTCAATATGACCTCTAGCAGATTTTTTTGGAACTATTCAAAGGGTGAATCTTTTCAACACATGAACAAGCTTCAAGGTTAATATATGTGTGATAATTCTGATAAACATGCGGGAATTTTGGATATATGTACGAGCTGCGAGCATACGTCTATCTCATACCCGAGATTTATGATTATTTTCAGAATTCTTCTCTTTAAGAATAAAAATCAAAAATTTTTTTCAACCAAAAAGTAGTCTATCAGTTTGTATACTTAGTTTTTTCCTTTGTTTCTAATCAATTAGAAATGAGTATAGTCTTAGTCTATTCAAGTAAAGAGATGGTGGACATATTCCATTTAAGCTATATTTAGGGGTTAATAAATAGTAAGAAAAGTTAAAGTACTTTAATTTTTAGCACTAATCCATTTCAGACAGTTAACAGCTAATTGTGGAGTGTATCTTTCAGAATTGGAATGGCTTGCAGTGTTTTTAAATAAATCAGTCTAGAAAATCTTTACAAAATTTACATTACAGTATTTTAAATTTTCAATTTTTCAAATTTATCAATGTAATATAAATTTATTTATCACATTATTGTAATAACTAATTTTGTAATAAAGTAATGTAAACTTAATATAAGTTTTCAATAAAGCTCAAATTATATTCATTATACAAGTATATAGCAAGCGTGTCTTAAACATATAAAAATATTATCGAAAAATGTTGAATTGCTGATGGCACGATTAATGATTTCTTGGAAAAAAATTTCAGGTTTTATCATTTTAATTAAAATTAATAATTTGAATAATAAAAATAACGATAGCAGTAATATATCTGAAGCTGAAGAATTAGATTCAGCTGAAATCAGCATTGAAGGAATTAATTTATTATCCGATTCGAATAATATTCAAGTTAATGAAAAATTAACATAGTAAAACCAAAAAATAATAAAATATTTATTATTTGGTTTATTCTAAATTCAAGAAAAAGTTTTTATTATGTTTACCACATTTCCTTCTCTAACCAACCCTTTCAGTATGTTTTAATTAATGGTAAGTACGAAAACGGTTTTAAAAATACGCAAAAATACAAGAATTTTCAGAATTTCATACGAGATATTGAATCGCTAGATATAACAATCTGCTGACAAGCTTTCTGTGTTGTATTGTTCACCCTTTCCATGGCCATTGCACTTGCACATCCCCTTCTATAGTTCTACTTATTGAGATTCTCCCCTTTATAGTTCTGGCAGATCTCAATAGGTAGTCCTCAACTTGTGATGGGTTTGAAACCAAATCTGCCATTAGACATCAGAACAGTTGGAAGTTGGAAATACCTAAAATTTATGAATTTCTCATTACTAAATTTTGCCAGGACACTATACATTATCGTAATAAATATAACACACACAATACTGAAGAACCACACACCAAAAAAGACAATTTCCATATATTGTAGCATTGAATTGGAACTCAAATCCTGGAATTGCATTGACTAGTCATAGAAGTTTTCAATGACATCACTGTCATAAGTATAACTGGTTGTAAGGACTACCTGTACTAAGTTTTCTATATAGCTACAGGATTAATCAGTCTGATCCTATTCTATGAATTTTACTTAAATGTAACTTTTATCATCATGTATTGAAATTTAGATTTTTAATATATTTTTTTAATGCAATATTAATAATTCAATTTTAAATAAGCATAGCTCTCTAAGGATTAAATCTTCAATTTTTATTCATTAAAACATTTTCAATCCTTATTAATAATCCTTATTTAAATGCATTTCAGATGTTTTTGCCACTCATCAGTTTCAGAATAGTAATCTTTACAACAATTTTTTATACTAAGATAGATATATTAATTAACATCATTTACAGGTGGAACTGGGATAGTCTCACTTTGTATCTTTGGTTGTTTTTAGGAGACAGTTGACAACAAGAAGTTGTTTGTTGGCTTTTTGCCGTCAACTATTTTCTAAAGCCTGAATAGCTTCATTGTCTTGGGACTATCTCAGTTCCACCTGTAAATGATGATATATCTATCTTGGTATAAAAAATTGTTGTAAAGATTACTCTTCTAAAACTGATGAGTAGTGCAAAACCTTCTTAAACTTGTATTTTTTATTGAATATTAAATATAATTAAGTAAAGTTGTTTATGCCTCATTCTGGATAAATCACCTACTCTTCCACTTCATCTTAATGTGCTAATTAATTAGATTTAAATACCCTACTTGGAAGCTGAACTATCCAATTGTTTTTATTCTTAAAAATGTTTAAATACTTTGGTATTGTTCTTATTTTATGATGCTATATTAACTTACTACCAATTACAACTTGCTTAGTGATTAATTAATTAATCTAAAAAACATCATAATCATTTATATTTCATTATATGATCTAAAATAATTCATTTTTAACAAAATTTTTTTTTCTGTAACTACAAAGTTAAGCAGATTGGCTTTTATGAAATTTCAAAACAACTGTGAAGAAACATTAATAAATACCAGTTCATGATGATATGTTGTAAATATAAAAATCTGATTGTTGAAAATTAATAAATAAATAAATCAAATTTAATAGAATAATATAATTTAAATAAATATACAGGTATTCCTTGACTTATGATGAGATTAAAACTGAAACCTATTGTATGCCATAAGTCAGAGCAATTATAAATTTCAAATGCCCAAAATTTATGGATTTCTCATTATTAATGTTTACTAGACACTCTGTCATCTCAATAAACAAAATACAAGAATCAGACACAATAAAAGATGTTTTCTGTATATCAGTGCATTGGGTCATGAATTCAATTCAAACCTATGGAATTGCATTGATTAATTACAGATTTTACTTATTGCATCACTATTGTAAGTACAGTTGGTCAAAAGTTGAGGATATCTTGTAATTTTCAGATTATTTATTATACAATACAGGTAGTTCCCAACTTTGAGTTAATTTAGAACTGGAAATTGATCATAAAAGTAAAATGTCATAAATCAAGAATAATTCCCCTAGTTATGTTAAAATCAGATTCCATTCTCATCAATACAATTTGACTAGTATAAAATTAAGTAAAGGCCAACAAAATCAATAGTTTATGATTAAGTAATGATTTATCTATCTAAAGAAATGAAAACATAATCTTTAAAATCAAGCAGATTATAATAATACATTATTTGTTATACAAATGTTTAAAGAATATTTATTCTTCATTATTATTGACAAATAAGTAGATGAGCTTTTTATAAAGATAAACCACTGTCCTAGAAAGAGACTAAGGATAGAAATTATTTACATGTGTGCTGTTACTGCTTTTTGTTTTCATTTTGATTTTTCTAATTTTGTAATAAACAATATTTTGATATAAATCCAGTTGTACTCTATTGTATATCTACAAAAATAGCAATTAATACTCTGCCTGGATAAGATACATAATATAAATAAACAAGCACCAAGGCAGGAATAAAAATAACCGAAACACATAAGTTTTACAGATACATATAAGAGACATACAGAATAATGCTTCCACAACATCCTTAGGACAGTGGGCTCTAGTATGTGACTTACACGTAGAATCGAATAATGCTAAATTACTAATGAAAGAAGAAGATCCTAGGAGAGGTAGGGTCGCTAAAGCCTTGACAATATTAAACGTAATGAGAACATCAAACCAATTAATAAAGTGGACCTCAGCAGTTGACAACATGTGGAAGTGGTGTATGAGTAACAGGCAATGTTGATAGTATAACTCTGTTATAGAACTGTTTTGACCATTTTTATTTTTATTATTTTTCTTCTTTAAATTAATGTTGTGTTTTATTTTTGTGATATTATATATATGGCATTTAACTATTTATATTTCATTTTTATGTTTTTGTTTTGTAAGTAATGCTTAATTTGTTATATGATAAAATGTATATTTTAGTTGCTATAGCAACACCGTTTAAAGTTAAGAATTCTTTTCGCATTCGGTAGAACTTATTTTGTTGTTCTTATCTTTATGTAGCTGAACAGGATTTAAATAAAAATCGAAAGTGCTACTACTGTAAAACTTATGTGTTTCAGTTATTTTTATTCCTGCCTTGGTGCTTGTTTATATTATGTATTGTATATCTATGTATGTGGATTGAAATTCATTTTTATGAATGTTTTAACATTTAATTATTACAATTAAGGTTCATATTTAAATTTTTTTTGATATTTCATATTTGAAAAAAACTCAAACCCGGGAATTCATAAGCCAAGAATTTCCCATATTTATATCATAACTAGGATGCTATTCTATGCAGTGTTTGCTCTGTTTGAATTTTCTTTTTTATTTTTCAGTTTGTTCTATTTCAATCTGCTTTAGGATGATGATATAGAAAATGTTAAGAAGGAAAAGTCTTTAAAACATGGAATACAAAAATAGCTCTTACTATTCATTATCCAAAATGATAATGCTAAGAATCAGCATACATTATACATGGATAAATGATAAAAGTGAATGATTAGCAAAAGATGAAACAACAAGCAACTGCTATAATTGTCTATTAATTAATATATAGAAATATTAAAATTAGTACTGACTGAATTTAGTATTTGTATATTTATTATTATTTTCATGATAATTTTTGTAAGTGAAAAAATTACTGTTTGAATAATTAATAGAAATCTTCATTAATTTTAGTATTATTTTATTAAAGCCATACTGTATATAAAAAGAGGAAATTATTGTTCTCTCAGGTTTAATAATTTGAAATGGTTATGGATGCAACATTAGCTATAATTAATATTTAAAAATAATAAATATTAATATTGAATGGCCTATATTTAAAAGTTGTTTTGTATTTTTTTAATGATTTTATATAAATAAATAAATGGTATATAAATATATATAATAATTGTTTTTTGTTTGTAGAAGTATGAAGATAGAAACAAGTATAGAAAACAGTAAGTTTTTTATTAATTGAAAACAATCATAATATAAAAAAATTTTCTGCATTAATTTTACATTCTATATTTTCTAAAATGAAATTATGTAAAGTATAAGCCAGTCCCCACATCATCACAGTAGGGTTTAATTTCTGTGAAGTCCTAAGTTGTAGGGCTTCACTGAAATTTCTTCAAAATAATTTCCTTAATAGTTTATTGCACAAATTTCTGTCACTGAGAGAAATATTTAACCATTAAGACAGTGGTTTCCAAACTTTGTCTGTGACTCCCTTTTCCATAAAAAAATTGGTATGACCCTCATTTTTATAACAGTCTAATATTATATCTATAAATATATAAATATTTGTAGCATTAAACTGTAAGTAGATAAATACAGTGTGTCCGTAAAGTCATGGTGCACTTTTGACTGGTCACAGGAAATCAACGAAACAAGATAGAAATGTGAAATCTTCACTGAATAAAAGTAAAACTCTCCAAGTTTCTGTAGTATGATGTGCAAGCGTGTGCGCACACAGGTGATGACGCAACACCACAAACTGCGCAGCAGTGGATCAGCCCATGCCAGTCGAGATGTGGACAGTACAGAGGAAAGTTCAGTGTGTTCTGTGACTTGTTAAATTCGAATCCGTGACCAAAGTGCAATGTGAATATTGTTGCATGTACAACAAAGTGCCACCACATAGGAATAACATTACTCGATGGGATAAGCAGTTGAAGGATACCAGCAGTTTGTTGGACAAACCCCATTCTGGTAGGCCATTGGTAAGTGACGAGTCTGTAGAGTCTATACGGGAGAGCTACCTAAAGAGCCCTAAAAAATCTGTGCATGTGTATGCTCGACAATTACACCTAAGCAAGGCTACAGTTCATAAGATGTTAAAGAAACGTCTACGTTTTTCAGGTTACAAATTGCAGTTATTGCACGCTATCAAACCAGTGGATAGACCCAAACGATTCGTGTTTACTACAGATATGCTTCGTGAGATCGACAATGATGAACGATTTCTGCAGAAGATTGTGTTTAGCGATGAGGCGACATTCCATGTCTGTGGACCTGTTCATCGCCATAACGTCCAAATATGGGCTGCTGAAAATCCTTGTGCCTACGTTGAATACGAATGTAACATCCCTAAAGTGAATATATGGTGTGGCCTGATGTATGATAAAGTGATAGGCCCATTTTTCTTTGCGGAGCAGATTGTGATAGCAAACAACTACCTTGACATGTTGGAATTGTATGCAGTGCCACAATTTCCAAAAGGTGTCATCTTTCAACATGACGGCACTCCTCCACACTGCGCTACCATTGTTCGTGAGTTTCTGGATACAACATTCCCCCAGCAGTGGATAGGCAGGGGTTCTGCCAAGCCATGACCATCACAATCCCCGGGATCTGACGCCATTAGACTTTTACTTGTGGGGTTATGTGAAGCAACATGTGTACAGCGAATGTATCAACAACCATTAATCATTTAAAATAGAGAATCACAGATGCTATTCACTCTGTTATACCAGACGTCCTTAACCGTGTGTGGGAAGAATTTGAATATGGTTTAGATGTGTGTAGGGCAACAAATGGAAGCCACATCGAACTGCACTGAATAGGTATGAAACTTGGAGAGTTTTCCTTTTATTCGGTGAAGATTTCACATTTCTATCTTGTTTTGTTGATTTCCTGTGACCAGTCAAAAGTGCACCATGACTTTATGGACACAATGTATTTACTACTTACAGTTTAATGCTACAAAACAATATACTATATTTTGTATAAAGTACTTATGCATAAAAAATATAAATTATGGTGTAATAATTTTTAATAAAATTAAACAAGTCTTATAAAAAAATAAAAAATAGAATTTATGCTAAATACAACATAATATTTAATATGACAGGTAGATTTTTTTCAGCACAAATTCTCTCAAATTGGGGTGTCATTGAAAATATCACTACTCACAATTCTTTTTCAATCGCTAAACAAGATCGATATTTTGTCTTTAAAACAACTACAACAGAAAGTTTCTGGGTACATTGATATATGTATTTATAACTCTTTTGCTGATTCATTTTTTTAACATCAATTTGAATTTATTTTTTGTCTCAAAAATGATGTTTTTGTTAATTCTTGCATGCTCTCTTGCAAAAGACTAGCACCACAGTTTGGAAAATTCTGCATTAAGATAAAAATCATTATTTTCTGCAAATATTCTAGAAATTCTGAAATGAAATGTCTTCAAATCTTCATCCTTATGCCTTTAAACTTTCTACTTATCCCATGTCATAATTTAGAATTGATAATTAGAAATTTTAACAAGTTGAAACAAACTGTAACTAATAGAAATTACCATCAATTATTCAATTAGTAAATTGCATTTTTAACAATTTGGTGGTAGAAAAATTTGAATTTAACTATACTTCTGTGTTGTTTGATTTTTTCAATAGTTTTCAACTTTACGAATTAATTTGTTATTCAAATGTGCTTGTAAAGTAAAAACTCATAGACTCAATTTCCCATAGACAATGTTAAAAATGGGTTCCATTCCAACAATGCAATTTGACCACAGTAAAATTAAGTAAAGGCCAACAAAATCAATAGTTTGTGATTATGTAATGATTTTATCTATCTAAAAAAAAATCTAAAAAAATGAAAACAATCTTTAAAATCAATCGGATTATAATAATAAAAAATGGGGGCGCTGTCGACATTTTGACAAAGAAAAACCCATTTTTAGATTAAATCAAAACTGGATATTGAAAATTTATATTTCTCTTTAGTTTTATTTGGTATTTGATTTGTTGGTTTCAGTGAAGTATGTTTTCTACTCTACCTAAAGTGCAGAATGATAGTTTCACATCCAGAAAGGGAAGTTTATGTTAAAGATCACCCAGCAATCCAACACCTAAAATACCACATACTACTACTCAAGAGTCATCTCAGCAAGTTATATTAATTGATTAATATTGATTTAAGAACTTTACTTTCTGAGAGTGTATCATCTCTGAATTCAAGATAAGATTCACTATCATCGTACTTACATGTCCTTAATCCTTTTCTGTTAGCTCCTGCAACTTTATGACTTTTTAAAACAGATTCCCACTTCTTGTATTGTTTGGACACTGTACTTTGTGGAATCCCGAATTTCTGTGCAACATCTTTTTTCTCACTCCACATCTTTTAGCAATTCCACTTTTTCTGTTTTGGGATCCTCGAATTTTGTGCAACATCTTTTTTTCTCACTCCACAGTCCACATCTTTTAGCAATCCCACTTTTTCTGCAACACTCAACGACTTTGTCTTTGACATGGTAAACGTTTTAGTAGAGCTGAACGAAGACTAGCTAAAATCTCTTGGTTCATTGATTTTGGTTTTGGTTTTAAGCAAATTAACACAAATAACATACAAAACTGAAAAAAGCCCTAGAACTTTTACACAACCCTCTTTACAGTACAAATTACACATCCATTTTGTTTATTTGTTGGCTTTTCTAGCCAGACCCAATCTAGACTCCTTACCTTATCCTTTTCCCTCGCCTCTGAATAAAAATTTCAATATATAGTAACAAATTTCAATGGAAATTTCACGGGACTAACAAAAAACTTTGATATACGGAGAATTTCGATATATAGAAGTTCGATACATGGAGGTCCGACTGTACTTTGTTTTCTATCAATAATTTTTTAAAGTATCCAATTTTCTTCATTCATAGCTTATTTTATTCATAAGACTTGCTGCTATCAGAAAATCCCAAACATTTTGTTGGATGGCTAAGATTTCATATATAAAAATTGTGTTTTCTCCAATCTCATATAATAAATGAAAAGTTGTGAAAGAAAGAAAATTTGGAAAATTTTTTTACATATTTAGGATCACAATAAAAACGTAATAAATTGTGAAATTTAAAAAAAATTTCAATGTAAACTAAGTGAGATTTCACAATTTTAATTTTTTGCTATTTAATTACATTTAATTTGTAAACAGTTGCGGACTTAATGGGTTAAAGCTGATTATAGCTGACCTTAAGATTTAATGAGTTATATTGAAAAATGTTTTCCCTTCAAGTCCCTGTTTAAATGGTTCTTATCTTGAATCAGAAGATAGGCACTATGATTGTTCTATAAGGAATCATGGATTGACATTGATACAGCAGAATGTGGATTTAATTATGTAAGAAATGCAGAAAATTCAACCATTTCAGAACTGTAGGAAATTATACTAAAAAATTTACTTCTAAATCTATCTAGTAAACTACCAATCTTCAGTTTAATCATTCTGCACTTAAAATAATTGAATTATGATAGACCAGTTTAAATGCTGGTTATTTTAGAAAATTAGTTCAAATTTATAAATCTATTATAATGTACTTATTACAGCTGTTAGATTCATCAAGTGATGGCAGGACAATTGTTTATAGTAGAGGTCGGCAATGCGGTGCCTTCAGCGCTTTTCAGATGCGCCCATACTAGAATGCATTTGTATTACATATGTTGTTCGTATATATTTATTTATGCGAAATTTATGCATACACATTTCATTATGCATGCATATGCATAAATTTAATGCAAAATTAAATTTATAAAATTAAATAACATAAATTAAATAAAATTACAAATAATTGTTGTTATATGCATAAATTTAATGCAAAATTTATGCCTATAATAACAATTATTTGTAATTTTATTTAATTTGATTTGTGTTATTTTATGTACATACTTTTAATTTTGATTTTTTAGTTATTATATGCATGTATTATCTTTATTTTGTATAAATATACATATATTTCAAGACATAATTATAATGTTTATTTATTACAGCATTGTGATTGTTAATGTTCATTTAAAAACCATTGATGACACACTGTTTAATTTTTCAAAAATTAAACTATGTGCCTCCAGTGATTTTTAAAATTTTTATTGCGCCCTTAGTAACAAAAAGGTTTACTTTTTTGTAAAAATGTTATTTATAATCTTAAATTTTCTTACTTCTTTTAAAGTATGTTCATAAATTGATTTGGTCATTCTGTTTACTAATGCACCCATTTGTGTATATTGAATTTAAGCATTATTGGACTTATGCAGTTTTCATCTTACATGGACATTTTTTGAATGATAACCATGTTAAATCTGGGATCTACTGTACTATCATCATCATTGTTGGTCATCTGCATCAGGCATCATGATCTCATGAATCACTTTGAAAAATCAATACAAAAATGGAGTAAGCATTTCTTTCTCTCATTTCTGGAGCCTAATCCAAACTTACCCATCACACTGGGCAGTTCAGTATCTCTGCTGGTATCTTTTATTTTAGCATTAAGGTTACCCATTAAACAGTTATTTGTCTGCTTGGCAGCTTTCTCAAAGTTTCTTCTAGTTTTTCATAGAATTCATTTATGAACCAGTGCACATTCCTCACCATGTGCACTGGTGGGAATGTATGACTGTATAATACAGTATTTAAGTTTACAGATCACATATTTAGTTTAAGAGGTATAATTCTGTCATTGACAGCCTTGTAGCCAGTGACTGTATTATTTGTGCTCTGGTTAACTATAATGGCTATTTATTTCTTAATGTATTCTCATTTCTGGAAAAATAGACATTTCCAATTCTGCTTTCAAAGTAACTTTATCCCTTCCAGTGGGTTTCTGAGATCCCAGCAATTGTAATCTTAGATGTTTCTTTCTCCATAATGGCTAACTTTCCAATATTCTGCAGTCCATGAATTTTTCCAAGTCTAATTATCTTCCATAGTTTCTTTGTCCTACCATTTGCAGAAATTCTATGCGATGTCTGGTTGCCTACAACCCAATGGTCAGTAGCCCATTTCACCTTCTCAGGCCTGAAACCTGATGAATGCCAATTGCCAGTTGAAACACATAGCACAACATAATCGTAATCCTGTCTGTCCATGATTCATGATCATTCTTGGGAAAGTGAAGGATCTTAATGTTGTAGTTACCCCTTGCCTTCTGCATAGTAAATTAGATTAAGTAGGAAAAAATAGGAAAAAAGTTGTATCCTGTATATTGTGGCCAACGGGTCAAGGCCACCCCTGGTCTATACAGCAATTATTGACCAAAAATGGCGGTCGATGAGTATACCCCCTATCTAGAGCCTTAACGCGTCGCATTGCGTCGCGCTCCTACTGACTACCGGTTAGTAAGAAAACGAGCGATGCAATGTGTTTGGCTACGTTCACACCAAGCGCGCTTCGCTTAGCCTCGCGCGCATAGTGTATTCTCCAGCGAAGTGCTATGCTTAGCGATTAAGCGAGCGATGTTCACATCGAATGCTCTCTCGCGTAGAAGTATTCCAAGGTGAAAGCATCATGCCGGCAAGAAAAACATTAAGAAAATTGTTACTATCGGAGAGCGTATCATTTAAATTAAAACAAATAAGAAAAAA